>CAWUFW010011433.1:207500-210000 GCA_963921515.1 Calotriton arnoldi | reverse complement strand
AATGTCCAAGTAACTAAAACTGTCCCTAAAACCTATGGTTTTTTCAGTGAATTTCAAAGGTTTTTAAATGCTAATTTGTAACTATAACGTGTCTGAAACCTATGGTTTTTCAGTGAATTTCAAAGGTTTTTAAATGCTAATTTGTAACTATAACGTGTCTGAAACCTATGGTTTTTTCAGTGAATTTCAAAGGTTTTTTAAATGCTAATTTCTAACTATAACGTGCCTGAAACCTACGGTTTTTTCAGTGAATTTCAAAGGTTTTGTAAATGACAATTTTTAAATGTATTAATTGTTATATTAATTTTTTTCATACTGATTTACTACATTTTTAGAAACAATTTTTTTTACATATTTTATTTTTTAAATTACATTGTAATTACATTATACATTACATTACAAAAATACTTTCTCAGAATGAATTACTTTAGTTTAAATACTTTGCAGATAGGCAATAGACTTTTAAGTACAGTAGTTACAGTTGTTGCAATGGGCAACACATTTTCAAACACAATGCAACATTCAGCTCAATGTGAATTTCTAGTTAAATGCAATTAGTTACTTTATGGATTACTTTTGTAACCACAGGACTGGATCCTAGATTCAGTCCTGGTACATCTCCTGTAAACAGTTGAGTAAAAGCGTTTTGGTTACAGTCGTGATTTTTAAGGAATATTATTGTATTTTAAAAGTTGACACTTAGAAACTTTTTCTCATAGAATCACCAATGTTATCCTATGGAAGGAAATTCACTTAGCAGGTAAAAACTGTTATCGATTACTTTATCTTACTCAGTGTTGGATCCTGGATCCAGCACTGGTGCATCTCCTGTAAACAGTTGAATGAATGCGTTTAAGTCATACAGGCGATTTTAAGGAATATTTGTAGTTTGTGAAAATCGACACTTTGAAAGTTTTCTGCTGAAAACCAGACAATGGATTCCTATGTTAGAAAATATAAGTTACTGGTAAGTACGGTTAAAATTACTTTTCAGGGTCAGTGCTGGGCTGAAAGATGCAGCACTGGGTTCTCTCCTGATAACAGGTGAGTAAATCGGAATTCGTATTTCGGCTGATTTTAGAGGAATATTTTAAAGTTCCAAAACTCCACACTTAGAAGAATTTCCAAGTGAAACCAGTCAATGTTAGCCTATGAAGGAAATTCAAGTTACCGGTAAGTACGGTTAAAATTACTTTTCAGGACCAGTACTGGGCTGAAAGATGCAGCACTGAGGTCTCTCCTGATAACAGGTGAGTAAATCGGAATTCGTATTTCGGCTGATTTTAGAGGAATATTTTAAAGTTCCAAAACTCCACACTTAGAAGAATTTCCAAGTGAAACCAGTCAATGTTAGCCTATGAAGGAAATTCAAGTTACCGGTAAGTACGGTTAAAATTACTTTTCAGGACCAGTACTGGGCTGAAAGATGCAGCACTGAGGTCTCTCCTGATAACAGGTGAGTAAATCGGAATTCATATTTCGGCTGATTTTAGAGGAATATTTGCACAATGGTGAAGGGAGGGGCGGGGCCTCAGGTGACATCTGTGCAAACGCGCCCCGTTGCGCGTTTTAAGTTGGGGGATTAAGTCCCCTTGAATCCTGAGGGTCCCTAGGGGCCAACTAGCCCACCAGGAACCTCCAATATGCGCCAGAGGCTGCGTTGCAGGAGACGTGTAGAGGCCACACCCCTTTTACACCTCTCTGCAACGCAGCTCTGTGGCGCTTTCTGGATGTACCTGTTGGGCTAGTTGGCCCCAGGACCCTCAGGATTGAAGAGGATTTAATTCCCCATCTTAAAACGCGCCACAGGGCCTGTTTGCACACATGTCACCTGAAGCCCCGCCCCTCCCTTCACCACTGTGCAAACGCGCCCGTGGCGCGTTTTAAGTTGGGGGATTAAGTCCCCTTGAATCCTGAGGGTCCCCGAGGTCCAACTAGCCCACCATATACCTCCAAAAGCGCCACAGAGCTGCGTTGCAGAGAGGTGTAAAAGGGCGTGGCCTCTGTACACCTCTCTGCAAGGCAGCCCCTGGCGCATACTGGAGGTACCTGGTGGGCTAGTTGGCCCCCAGGGACCCCCAGTATTCAAGGGGAATCGTTCCCCTCTGCAAACGCGCCAGGGCGCGTTTGCAGAGTGGTGAAGGAAGGGGCGGGGCCTGCGGGCCCGATCGTTTTTTTTTAAAAAATTTCTCCCCTGAAGGGGGCTGTGTGGCCCCCTTCCTTTTTCCTTTTTTGGGCCCTGGGGACCCCATCCCCCAGGGCCTTACCCCTTTTTAAATTACCTTTAAAAAAAAAAAAACGGGAAGGGGGCCGCGTGGCCCCCTTCCCTTGGCCTGTATTGGCCCGGGGACCCCATCCCCGGGGCATGGCCTCTATATTTATTTTTGAGGGGGCAGCGTGGCCCCCTCCTCTGGCCATTTTAAGGCCCCGGGGACCCCATCCCCGGAGCTGGCCTTTCCTTTTTTTTAAATTTGTTTTGCTCTTTTTTGGGGAGGGGGCC
>CAWUFW010011433.1:160000-197500 GCA_963921515.1 Calotriton arnoldi | reverse complement strand
CACTGATGGGCTGGATGGGTCACGGAGCGAAAAATTGTTTTACACTACGGCAATGGTGGTTGCTAAGAGAGACATTGCGGCCTCCTGGAAGCTCGCCGAACCTCCGTGCGCTGGACGCTGGAGGACTGGAGTGGACTGGTGTGCCACGCAGGAGAAAGTTATGTACGAGGCTCGTGGGTGCCATAAGAAGTACCGTAGGGTTTGGGGGAAATGGTTGGGGGAGGTGGAGTAGTCATAGAGGGAACGCCCAATTTTGTACCCCTATGTATTTGATTTTATCATCGTCTAAACTTTGTGGCGGTGCTTTCCTTTCCAGGTCCTGGACATTTATGGTGTTGGACTGTAAGGCTGGTGTTTTGTTTGTTCCTCTTTTTCTTTATTTTATTAATTAATAAACAAAAATTTATTTATAAAAAAAAACAAGGTAAAGAACAGAGTGGATGCCCACGATTGTAGGCTCGACCACATGGAATCCCGCGTATCGGAATCAGAAGACAACCAAGCTGCCACTACCGAACACCTTCTGCGAATGGACAAAGTACTAGAACTTATCAAACTAAAAAATGAAGACCTCGAAGTCCGGTCGAGGCATAACCACCTCCGGGTCGTGGGAGTGCCGTAATCCACTGCGATCTCAAAAATGGGGGACTTCGTGGATACACTGTTAAGAGATCTCTTTGGCGCAGACCTGTCCCCAGTCTTCATCGTTGAAAGATCCCACATGTCACTGGGCCCCAGGCCTCCACCAGGAGCTCCCCCTCGTCCGATTGTGGCCCGACTGCTGAACTAAAAAGATCGCAACACGGTCCTCAGGCTGGCCAGAGAAAGGAACCAGATCCAATATAAGGGGGACAACATATCATTCTACCCTGACTTTACCATGGCGGTGAAGACAGCCCGCCGGGACTTCCAACCAAACGTCTGCTGCAGCAGACCAATATAAAATATGCCATGCTGTACCCAGCCAAACTCAGAATCTCACACAATGGTAAAAACGCACCATTTCACTGATGCGAAACAAGCCTTCAAGTTTGCCAAACAACAAGTCAAGTCTCTCCAGTCTCAAGTCTTACCACGACCCTCGACGGAGGCGCAACTGAGCGACAACGATTAGCTTGAACTATTTCTCCTCCCTTTTTTAAACACAAAAAAAAGTTGCATTGTTGTTCAGGAGCACTGATGTTGCTAAAGTTGCCACGCGCCTTGTCTTTTTACATATATGCCGTTCTTCTCCAATGTCATGGAATGATGCCAGATTATACTAAGGCTGTATCTGCAGAGATGTCTGCCTGTGTTCGTGGGGCGTACCGCGGCTATCCTGCCGACCGAGGGTCCCTCCACATGGCGGACGCTCTGCCACCCAGCCTTCATGGCAGGTAGTTAGCTTGGAGATTTCACTGCGCCAAGGGATAACTCCCAGTTGTTAATGTTATGGGTAAGAGTAACACAACCTAATTGGGGGTTGGTGTGGGTGGGGGGTGGGCTAGGGGGTGTTATTGTTGCGGGGAAACTGTTGACTTAACGGCATGCATATACAGCATTTCCATTACTGCACGAACGTACGGGACACTGCACATACGACCACATACACAACATGGCAACCCCCTCAGGATGTAGCCACTGCCCCCCATTGCAAGGATGATTAGGGCAGCTACAGTTAAGTTCATCCCATGGAACATAAGGGGTCTCAATGACGACCGGAAGATGCGCCTAGTACATGCTTATTTGAACAGACACAAAGTCGATATCTGCCTACTCCAAGAACCTCACCTAGTTAGCAACACTTTCCCTACCTTACTTAACAGGGGCTGGGGACTGTCCTACTCGTCAATAATCTCCAATTATGCAAGAGGGATCTGCGTCTTATACGTAGGGGCCTGGCCTGAAACACCACCCACTGCATTAGCGACAGCGAAGGTCGATATGTCATACTGGCGGGCACACTCAACAATCACCCCATAACCCTCGCCACTGTTTACGGGACCAATGTTGATGATCCTGGACTTCTTCATTAAGGTCTTGCACCTAATTGCCGGCGCTGGCCCACAGACAGTACTCTGGTGTGGCGATTTCAATGTCCAGATGGATGACGCGCTAGACAGTTGGCAGCTCCAGGCACCCCCACCCCCAAGCAGCCTCGTCGCTCAGCACGATAATCGCAATCAACTACCTCACAGATATTTGGGCTAGATGCACATCGCGACATGCTTTTCACTGCCACACAAAGCATGGTCTAGAATGGATTATTGGTTGGCAACCAGAGATGCACTGTCCTGGCTGCCAACATTCTCATGGAGATTGCCTCAGGGAGACTGACTTCAAAGAAGAGGTACACACACCCATTAAAGAATATTTTGAACAAAATACCAGCTCGGTCTTTTCACCAGCCGTGCTTTGGGATGCATTCAAAGTGGTCATACGTGGAACACGCATAGCCAAAAAGCACAGTATCCTTAAATCTATTCGAGGGACGAATTTGAAACCGACATTTCCACACTTGAAGCCCACTTCTACCGCTCTAACAACCCCGTCACTTTGGCCAGCATACGCGACAAGATGTCGGCATATCAAGAAGAGGCGTTGAGGGAAACTCTCTTCCTGGGGAAAGAGACCCAGGCTCGTAGATATGGCGAGGGAGACCGCCCTGGCAAAACTCTGGCCAGGCTGCTCCAGAGGCCTCACGCCTCATCCTACATCTCTGACTTTCTTAACTCAGAGGGGCAGAACTGTTCCTCTACCCCAGAGCTTCTACATATTATGGTTGACTTCTCCGCCCAGCCTTACTCCACTTCTCAAACAGCAGCACCTCCAGACTTACAGGACTATTTATACGCCATCGAATTAGTATGGCTATCAGATGTACAGCTGGAGTTTTTGGACTCCCCCATCACTGCAGAGGAGATACAGCAGGCAATTGCCAGTCTCCCCCCAGATAGGGCTCCTGGTCTGGATGAACTAACAGCCGCCTTTTATAAAGAATACTCCCAAATTTGAATTCCCAAACTTATGGACGTCTACCAAGACGCTCTAAAGGTGGGCTCACTCCCCCAATCGATGCGGGAGGCTGTAATTACCACGCTAATCAAACATGACAAGCCAGCTAACCAGTGCAATTCATATCGCCCCCTGTCTCTTATCAATACAGACAACAAAAAATTTGCTAAGGTACTGGCAAATCTACTGCAACTCCTGCTTCCAGTAGTGATCAGACCGATCAATCGGTTTTATACCGGGCCGATCCACAGCCCACAACCTTAGAACCATATTTACAGTCCTGCACTACCTGCACCCTCAAACCCCAGCAGTGGCCGCTCTGCTTGACGCCACGAAAACTTTTGACATGCTGGAGTGGGAAGAACTGTTCCCGTTGACTAGGCCTCGGTTCCAGCTTCATTGCGCAGATAAGTCTTCTTTATACCCTGCCTATGGCCCGGGTGCAACTCGACGGGCAAATATCAGACCCATTTTCGGTAAGTAGGGTGCCCGTGGCAAGGATGCCCGCTCTCCCCCCTACTCTTTGCCATCGCGATGGAACAGCTAGCAGCACAAATCCGTCAACACCACGCGAACCGAGGGCTGGGCTTTACAACCCGTGGCCTTGTTATATCCCTATATGCGGACGACATTACTCTTTGTTATTCACCCCGAGAGCAACCATTCCCCACTAATCCGCGAGGTCATAAGATTCGGGGGTTTATCCTGAGTTCAGATTAATTGGGCCAAGTCTACGTTATTCCCTTTAAAAGATGCCACTGCTCCAGTCCCGATGGACTATCCGCTCCAATGGGCCACCGGCCCTGTTAAATACCTAGGCATCATGATTAGCAGAAATACTGCGGAACTATGGCAAACCAACTTTGGCAGAGCCATGGCCTGGTTGGAGGACCGAGTTCCGCTGTGGTCTAAGCTTCCTCTGTCCATGACGGGACGGATTGCCATTGCAAAAATGGTTGTATTACCTAAATTTCTTTATCTATTCGAAAACATTCCTATCCCAGTCATCAAGGCCTTTTTTAAACGTCTCCGCTCCAACAGGATTACGTTAGACTGGGCAAGCCAACAGCCCTGGGTAACATACGAACTATTAACACTGCCACAATCACAGGGAGGGATGGGTGCACCATACCTACATTTATATGCGGTGTGTGCCCAGGCACATTTTTTACACTACTGGACCTACCCCACACCTTTTCAACCACACGTCGCGGTTGAGATAGACAAGGCCTCCCCGTGGCCACTATTGTAAGAAACTGGCTCTATATATACTACACCAAAATGAGGTATAGTGTGTATAGGGTCCAGGTGACTCCAGAGTAGGCAGAGGTTAAAGTTAGATAGAACCTTACTCTCTAATAGTGATAGCTTGGTCGAGCAGTAAGGCAGAATCAGAGGACAGTGTTAAGCATTTGATGTACACAGTCAGCAAATGAATTCACACACTCAAGAACTGAACTCCAGGCCAATTGTTTTTGTATAAAAAATATACTGTTTATTTTAGAACCAAGCAAGCCTGGCACAGGTAAGCATAAAATACTTTGTAGTAATAAGTTACTGAATGTCAAACAGTTTGAAAATGCAATGGAAATTGTACTTTGTTTGATTTACAGGGGAGCAGTAGTATGCAACACTTACCAAATGCAGTACATTGGAATGAATAGACTTTTTCAGTAAATTGCAGGTAAGTTACTTTTACGTTACTTTTTCTAACTCAGTGCTGGATGCCTGGATTCAGCACTTGGACATTTCCTGGAAACAGGTGAGTAAATGCGTTTTTGTTATTCGTGCGATTTTTAAAGAATATTTTCACATTTCAAAACTCCACACTTAGAAACTTTTGGAGCAGTACATTGAAATGAATGGGCTGTTTCAACAAATTGCAAGTAAGTTACTTTAACGTTTTCTAACTCAGTGCTGGATGCCTAGATTCAGCACTGGGACATGTCCTGCAAACCGGTAAGAAAACACGTTTTGGTTAATTGTACGATTTTTAAAGAATATCTTTAGTTTTCAAAACTCCACACTTAGTCGTTTTTTCGAAGAAAAATTGTCAATGTTATCCTATAGAGGAAAAACAGGTTATCGAATTGCAGGTAAGTAAACGACTGTGGGAGTTAAAGTTCTGGGGTTAGAACAAGGGTTCCCCCAGGGTCAGTGACGCACTGTTGTTGCACCCTCAGCGGCACTAGGGCGGTCGGATGCAGAGTGTTGAGGCCCAATGTTATCCTATGGAGGATAGGGGGTCTCCGGTTGGTGGCTGCTGGCAAGCAGGCCACTGGGTTGTGGGAGCAAATGGGGAAACAAAGTAGCACAAAAGGTGCACCCTCAGCGGCACTGGGGCGGCCGGGTGCAGAGTGCTGTTTCGACGTCGGACGCCCTGTTGTTTTCTATGGAGAGCCTACGGTTTGAAGAAGCACTGCAGGCTCGGGGACGAGGACCTTCTGGGTGTGACCACCACTTCAAGGGGTAAGTTGGGATGTCTTGGGTTGGTTAGGCACCGTTGGTTTGGGCACACAAGGCCAAGGGGCGTCGGGTGCAGGGGTGCGTTTTAGGGTTGGATTTTCCTACCCGCTCTGGTCGCGGTAGAGGGGAGCCTCTGGATTGAGGCTGCAGGCGTCTTCTGGAGGCTTGAGGCAGGTCAGGAGTCGCCGGATATCGGGTCAGGATCGCCGGGGTGACCTCCTCGTGGTGTTTTTCCACTGTAGCTCGGGTCGGGTTCGGCGGGTGCAGAGTGGGCTGGATTCACGGTGTCCGGCCGGAGCCAGAAGCTGCAGTTTAAACACGACCGGTGCTCACGGGAGAAACAGTCTTGGAAGTGAAGGCAGGCAGGTCCTCCGGGGTTTGTGAGGTTGCTGGCTGCGGGACACGCCGGGATTTCGCAGAAGCAGGTTCGAGGGGAGACAGGCCTGTAGGGCTGGGGCCAAGTCAGTGGGCGTCGTCCTCTTGCTGGCTCTGCACGGCTCTTCGTCCTTTTCTTCTTGTTGGTAGGCTGGATTCGAGTTCTTGGTTCAGGGCTGCCCCCTAAATACTGTATTTAGGGGGCGTTTTAGGGGTCTTGAGGTCAGTAGCCAATGGGCTACTGACCTTATGGTGACTACACCCTTGGTGTGCTCACCCCACGTGGGAGAGTGAGCACATTGCCTAGTCCTGATTGGGGAGTGCCTGCCATCTGTAAGAAGGCGAGCACTGGAGAGTGGGCTTCACTTTGCCTCCCCCACCTGAGGGGTGGAGTTGGCAGAGGTGGGCACACCTCCTGGGCTGGCTAGTTTTCCCGCCTGTCTTCCCGCCGAAAGGGAGGAGACAGGAAGAGGACCTGCTCCTGATAGGAGAGGCTGGGGTCGCATTACAAAGGCTGCCAGGCCTTTGAAGCTCCCCTGCCACAGATGGCTCTTCCTGGCCTGGGGGAGGTGTAAACACCTCCGCCCAGGAAAGGCTTTGTTTCTGGGCTCAGGGAGCGTAGGCTCCCACCCTAGTGGTCCAGAAACATGTCTTGTGGTGGCAGGCTGGTGTGTACCAGTCAGGGAACCCACCAGAGGCTGGTCGTTTTTCAGGGGCATCTCAAAGATGCCCTCTGTGTGCATTTTCATTAAATGCCACACTGGCATCAGTGTGGGTTTAATGTGCTGAGAAGTTTGATACCAAACTTCCCAGTCTTCAGTGTAGACATTATGGTACTGCGGAGTTCATAATGACAAACTCCCAGCACCATATACTCTTAATAGCAGCACTGCACTTACAATGCCCAAGAATGGACTTGGGCACTGTAGGGGTACAGGGCTCATGCACCTGTACCCTCACCACTGGCATAGTGCACCCAGCTGGAGGGGTGACCGACCTAGGCCAGGGCAGTGGGTTGTTTAGGCAGGGCACACAGGGATGTGTGCCCTGTTGACTTCACTTTATTCTGCACCAAGACACGCAGCCTGCAAAGGCAGTGTGTGTGAGAAAAGGTGCAGGGCCTCTAAGGGTGGCACAATAAGTGCTGCAGCCCTTAGAGGTCTTCCCTGGTCACAGGGCCCTGGGTACCTGTGGTACCATTTACCAGGGGCTGACCTGTGGCCAGAGATGCCAATTGGGCTAGTTTTGGGGAAAGAACACAGGCCCTGGGAACCTGATTGGCAGGGACCCAGGGCACACCAAGAAAAAGTGCATCAGTAGTCTGGCAAAAAGTGTGGGGGTTACTGCAACAGAAACCCACTTCCTTACAACTATGTACAGCATTGTTTCTTCCATATAAACCGCCTTCCTCAGAGATCGACACTCCGCAGTGTATGCGCTGAGCATGGATCGGGTTGGCAAGACGTGCAGGGATCACACTGCTCTATGCCCCATCCGTTCCAGTGGCGAAACACCCCCTGTTACCCACTCTACACAACAAAGGTGCAAACAGCCACGCTAGCAAGCTAAACTTTCGCACCTTTGCAGACCTCTACCGTAATGGCCAGTTCTTTGCCCCTGCAACGACCGCTACAGCTACACGCACACCCTTAGAAGCCTTTCTGTATTATCACCTGCGGGCGACATGTCGGGCGCTCCACGACACTTCCCCAGTCGCCCCCTCCCTCCCCCCACACCCCCCCGAGAACACTTCCAGCACTAGACCATATATACACTACATCCTCGCCTCGTAAGCTGATAACATCCCTATACAAGCATATGCAGCGAACCACACCGGCGGCGGCCACACCAGCCCGAGAGGCTTGGGGAAGGGACCTCAACCTTCCCCTGACGCTCAGTGGCCTTTCTGCTGTGGCCAGCTTGAGATACTGTCTCCCAACTACAGATTAAGACATATCCATTTAAAATTTCTGCACCACTTATACCGAACCCCCATACAAATACACCGGATGGGGCTGTGCCCGGACTCTCACTGCCCACGCTGCCACACCTCAGGCAGGTTTCATTCACCTTGCTTGGCACTGTCCCGCAATTGCCGCCTACTGGGTAGAAGTTTTCTGCATAATAGGGAGAGTTGGCTGTTTTATATAATTGTGATGTGTCCAGTTGTGTCCCAGATGTATGAGCAATGCCTCATGTCATCCTTGAACTTCATGTCTGTAAACTGCCATCAGTTTATAAATAATAAAAAAAAAATTGACATTTCTATTCTGATCATATTGATGTCATATTTGATCATTGTACCAGCCCATTTTATGACTCATTAATAATAGGACATAAAAACATGAAAGTAATTAAAACTAGTCCTTATCTTGATATCTTAATGAGTTTGCATACGCTATTGTTCTTATTAAATACATCGAGCCCTGAATGGGCAGTGCTAAGAGATTCTTACCGATCAAGGTAATTATTTGGGCCTACTCCTACCGTGGACAATTCTACTACCAATAAATTGCCAATAATGCATCACTGTTTATAAACACTAGTCCTTCTTGCCTTGAATAGGCAACAAGAGGAACTTTTTGTAGACTGCCTCTCCTAGCTATAGCAGTTGCCCCTATTCAGCAATATCTAATGTCCAATAAAATGCATGTGGTGGCTGCTTCAACTATACTATACATAAGACCTAGATAATTTTTAACGCAGAGCCCGTCAACACACCCACTCGCCTCTAGCGCATTAACCTAAAACCTATTTACTAAATTCATATTTCATTAAAAACTGAGAGAAGCTGTGAATATATGAAGCTCATTCTAAACCAGACACAAGACAGTCGTATCCCAAATTGCTTATTGGACCTCTAGCTGATGTCAACCCACAATTCTTCCTCACTCTTCAGACCATGTGGGACGAGTGTCCTTAGCTCGATTATATATTTAGATTTGAGCTGGCATAGGATTTTCACCCTAAATAAAGTAACTGAATTTGACTCGAGTGTGGGATACTAACTTTGCGACGGAAGGAAAGTCTTATCATTGAGTTGCGGTCTCGCCACCGCAGAGTAGCAGCACCCGCCTGTTCGTGAGCGGCGGTAATGACGAAAAGTTTGAAACTCATTCAAGGAGAAACCATCAGCTCCGCCGAGGGTGAATACAGCCTACTGGAGTATCTGGAGATTGAAAACAGGCAGTACAGTTTTGAAGAGTTAGTTGCAAGATAAGGAGACAACGTCTGACACGGAGAATGACGGGTCGGAGGACACGTATTCAACAGAGGAACCGCTTCGGTAAGTCGAACTTCTTGCCACAATTATAAAATTATAAAATAACTGCCTCGGCTTGCGCTGAGTCAATTTTTAATAAGCAGAAGTAACAGTAATATTGGATTTACATCACCTTGGATTACAAAATGTTTGGTGAAGAAGAGATTGGAAGCAGCAGTCTATTTTCTTAGTGGGACCTCATGACAACAAAGGAAATAGAAATGCGCTAGGAGGAATTAGTACCCCGAGTACTTTGAAAGGTCTGTACTATACACTAGAAAAGACGTATGAAAAAGATACGGAAATGGTGGGAGGCAACTTCCCTGCGAAGATACCTGGAGGTCACCCGCATTCCAAGGGGCCTTAGGATCTATACAGTGCCCTCCTACGAGAATCCAGACCCGAACCTCGTTAGAATGGGCAGAGCACACAACAACATCAGCTAAAGGAATGGTGGAAAATCTTATCAAATATGCTACCAGTGATGGAAGTAAGCTCCTGGTAGAAATAAAGCGCTTAGAGGAACAATAGTGTATGCAAAGTCATTAAGATATCAAGATAATGACAAGTTTTCATGCTTTTATGTCCTATTATTAATGAGTCATAAAATGCGCTGGTACAATGATCAAATATGACATCAATATGATCAGAATAGAAATGTCAATAGTTTAAATACAAGGAATGATGAACTGGTTAAAGCATTCTTTAACAACTTTACCATTTAAAGATGCCCGCAACTTTTTTGTAAAGGAACAACCTTTGACCCAGAGATTGAGTCCATTTTCAATCATTATGACACTAATAATGTTTAAAAATATTTGTAGTAGTGTGGCACGCTGACACTGAAAAGAGGCCGTCATGGCCGAAACAAGTTTGTCAGTTTGGGTGAAGAAGGAAAATGCTACTTACCCAGTATGCATCTGTTCTTGGCATGTAGAGCTGTAGATTCACATGCTTTGCATAAGTCTGCCATCTAGTGTTGGGTCCGGATGTTTGCACTTTGTTTTTGTTCGAAGAAGTCTTTTCTAGTCACAAGGTAGGTGACTCCTCCTTTCGGTGATAGTGCGCATGGGCATCGACTCCATTGTTAGATTGTTTTCCCGCAGAGGGTGAGAATGGAGTTAGTAAGAGTAGAATAGAGATGTCCATGTGTATGTATCCAAGTAAGATAGTACTGGAACAGGTACCCGGGGAGGTGGGAGGGCGCATGTGAATCTACAGCTGTACATACCAAGAACAGATGCATACTGGGTAAGTAGCATTTTCCGTTCGAGGCATGTGAGCTGTAGATCACATGCTTTGCATAGACTATACAGCAGTAATCTCCCAAAGCGGTGGCTAACCTGTAGCTGTTGAAGTTGTTAGAAACAATGTACGTAGAACTGCCTGGCCTACATTAGCTTGTTGTCTAGCTAACACATCTACACAATAGTGTTTTGTAAATGTGTGTGGTGCAGACCATGTTGCAGCTTTACAGATGTTATCTATGGGAATGTTTCCTAAGAAAGCCATAGAAGCCCCTAGTTTGCGAGTGGAATGCGCCCTAGGGGGAATTGGTAAAGTTCTCTTTGCTTTTGCATAGCAAGTTTGAATGCATTAAACTATTCATCGTGCAATACCCGATTTAGAAATGGGATTGACTTTGTGTGGTGGAGCAAAAGCGACAAAGAGTTGGTTAGTTTTACTAAAAGGTTTTGTCCTTTCTATGTAATAGAGTAATGCTCTTTTAACATCCAAGGTGTGTAGAGCACGTTCTGCCACAGAATCTGGTTGAGGAAAGAAAACAGGCAACTCAACAAATTGGTTGATGTGGAAGGCAGAAACAACTTTAGATAGAAATTTAGGGTTAGTGCGAAGAACCACTTTGTTTTGGTGTACTTGTAAAAATGGTTCTTCTATGGTTAATGCCTGAAGCTCACCCACTCTCCTCAGTGATGCGATAGCAATGAGGAAAGCAACTTTCCAAGTGAGAAAATGCAGTTCACATTTATGCATTGGCTCAAAGGGTGGACCCATTAGTCTGGTAAGAACAATATTAAGATTCTACACTGGGGCAGGTGGAAGTCTTGGTGGAATAACTATGGAGTCCTTCCATAAAGGCCTTAATAAACAGGTACTCTGAAAAGAGTAAAATGTTGTCTATTCTGAAGGTATGCGGCTACTGCGGCGAGACGTAACCGTATAGACGTGTACGCTAAATTGGAGCATTGTAAATGTAGTAAATAGCAAATGATATTTTGAACATAAGCATCAAGCGGGTTGATATGGTTATTATCACAATAAATAACAAACCGCTTCCATTTTGCTGCATACCAAGCTCTTGTAGTAGGTCTTCTGGCCTCTTTAATGATATTCATACAGTCTGGTGGAAGATTCAGATAACCAAACTGACTTCAGGTGCCAGATCGCAAGGTTGAGAGGTTTGGGATCTGGATGTCTTGTCTCCCCATGGCTCTGCGTGAGGAGGCTGGATGTGAGATATAATTTTTGAAGAGGAACTACTGAGAGTTCCAACAGGGTAGTGAACTAGGGCTGACGGGCCCAAGTAGGAGCTACCAGAATTAGTGTGAGGGAGGTTTGTCTGAGCTTCCGAACCACTAGTGGAATGAGTGGGAGAGGCGGAAAAGCGTAGGCAAATATCCCTGACCAATTCATCCATAGAGCATTGCCTTTGGATAATGGGTGTGGATACCTGGAGGCGAAGTTTAGGCATTTTGAGTTTTGGTGTGTGGCGAACAGATCTATGTCTGGGAAGCCCCACATCTGAAAGAACGGGAGGAGAACTTGAGGGTGAAGTTGCCACTCGTGGATCTGTTGTCTCCGTCTTCTGAGCAGATCTGCGATGTGATTGTTTACTCCTGGGAGGTGTTCCGCTAGGAGATACATTTTTTGATAAATGGCCAATCTCCAAATGGCTTGTGCAAGGTGTGACAGTTGGAGAGTGTGTCCACCCCTGTTTCTGTATGTAATACATGGCTGTCATGTTGTCTGTGCGTATTAGGACAGCTTTGCCTACAAGGTGAGTTTGGAAGGCTTTGAGCACTAGAAAGACTGCTAGCAGCTCTAGATGATTTATGTGGAGTTGTTTTTCCTTTTGACTCCACAATACCGGAATTGTGTGAGTTTGGAGATGAGCTCCCCAACCATTGAGTGATGAGTCTGTTGTTGGCACAGTCTGTGGAACTGGGTCAATGAAAGGCCACCCTTTGGAAAGGTTCTGTGGATTCCACCACTGCAGAGAGCGATGAGTGCGGCCGTCCACCAACACTAGATCTGGTAATCGACCCTACGACTGATTACACTGACGTGCTAAACATTCCTGAAGGGGACGCATTTGAAGTCTTGCATACAGAACTATCATGATGCAAGATGCCATCATTCCTAGTAGCTGCATGAATACCCGAGCTGGTAATGAGTGGCTGGGTTGAAATTTGGAAATGAATATTGTGGATTCTGACTGCATTGGGACAGGCTAGAGCTTTCTATGTATCTATAGTGGCCCCCAAGTACGTTTGCGTCTTGGAGGGTTGAAGAAGGGACTTCAACAGATTTACTGTGAATCCGAGGTCGTGCAGTAAGTGTAGTGTTCTTTGAGTGTGCTGTAGGTATTTTGAGAGAGTGCTGGCTTTGATGAGCCAGTCGTCTAGATATGGGACGACGTGAACATGTTGTCTTCGCAGATGTGCAGCGACTACTGCCAGGCATTTGGTGAATACTCTGGGAGCAGTGGTGACTCTGAATGGGAGCACTTTGAATTGGTAAAGTTGTCCCGCTACCACAAACCGGATGTATTTGCGATGAGCGGGATGTATTGGAATATGGAAGTACACATCCTTTAAGTCCAGAGTGGACATAAAGTCACCTTGTTGTAACAGAGTAAGAACCTGTTGGAGAGTGACCATATGGAAGTGATCTGAATGAATAGGTTTAATTTTCTGAGGTCTAATATAGGTCTGAGAGAACCATCCTTTCTGGGAATTATAAAGTAAAGGGAGTATACACCTGTCCCTTGATATTGTAATGGGACGGGTTCTATAGCTCCTTTTTCCAGAAGAGATTGGACCTCGTTTGAGTAGGCGTATATGTTCTGGAGATAGTTTGTGTTTTCGTGGTGGAATGTTTGGAGGGTTGTTAGTAAGCTCCAGGCAATAACCAAATTGGATAATTTGTAAAACCCATTTGTCTGATGTGATGGTATTCCAGACTGGGAGAAATGGAGTGAGACGTCCCCCGACAGGTGTTGAATGATTGGGGGGGAAGGGGAGGAAAGTCACTGTTTATTTGTGGCTGGGGAAGTATGGGGTGTATTACCTCTCCCTCTTCCTTTGCCATTGTTTCCCCAAAATCCACCTCGAAAATAACCTCTGGTAGAGGGGGATTGACTAATGCCTCTATATGAGGTAGAGGACCAGTCAGTAGGCATGGTCTTTGAGCCTCCCCTGTAAAAGGAGCGGGGAAAGGAATCACGGTTTGATGGTGTCTACAGTGCTCCCATTGATTTAGCTACCTCAGTGTCTTTCTTCATTTTTTCTAATGAAGTGTCAACTGTAGGGCCAAATAAATGTTCCTAGTTAAATGGTAAATTTAAAATGGAAGCTTGAACCTCCGGTTTAAATCCGGATACCCTTAGCCATGCGTGACGTATAAGTAGGATGCTGGTGTTAATAGCGCATGAGGCAGTGTCTCTGCGTCTAGAGCACACCTGATTGAAGTGTTGGAAATAAGTTTCCCTTCTTGGATGAGGTCATGAGCTTTAGCTTTAAGCTCATCAGGCAGATGTTGGATTAGTTGCTCAAGCTCATCATAATGAGCTCTGTCATACCTTGACAAGAGTGCTTGTGTATTAGCTATGCACCAATAATTGGTTGCTTGCGCTGCTACTCTTTTGCCTGAGGCATCTATTAATTTAGATTCTTTATCAGGAGGCGGGGCGTCTCCTGTTTGAGAATTAGCTCGTTTACGAGCATTTGATACCAATAAAGAATCTAATGGAACCTGACCCCTGATGTAAATTGGGTCTGTAAGTGCAGCTTTATATTTTTTGTCAACTCTTGGTGCGAGGACCCTAGCTCACACTGGATCTTTGAATACCTCATCTACATGTTTTAACATACCTTTGAGCATAGGTAGTGTATGTGTAGTCTTTTGCGACGCACTTAGTGTCTCGAATAAGAAATCTTCAAGAGGATCCTTATGGAGCTGTGCTCCATGGTACTATGCAGCTCAATGAACCCCACGGTGTCATCTGGAGGAGAAGGCTTAGATGGGTATAGGTCTGGGTCGTTATTATTGGGATCAGTGTTATAGTCGGCCCATGGGTCTGGAGCATTGTCTTGAGGCACATCCCCATGTGTGTCCCCATCTTGATCTCCACCCCCATCATCTTGATAATCTGGAGATTGTGGCTGAGGGGAATTTGTGGGTGTTATGATCAAATTAGGATCAATAGGTGGAGAAGGTGAAAGAGGTGGTGGAGAAGTGTTAGTAGCTATACTCTCTCTCTTTAAAGGGATATGATAAGAGTCCTCCAATACTGGCTTTCTTTTTGCTGGCAACTTTGCATAAAGGTGTCCTGTTTTAGGGTTAATAACAAGTTCCTTCTGTTTGGGGTCTGTGTTGACAGGCGGAACATCCAAACAAAGCTCCTTAGATGGTGTAGGAGCAGTTTTGTCTCTTGGGGTCAGAATTAACGGTGTGGAAGATTTTGGTGCCAATGATTTCGAAGCCGAGGATTTCAGTGCAGAGGATTTTGGGTGCCGAAGTGCGTTTGGGTGCCGAAGTGCGTTTGGGTGCCGAAGTGATTGAGGGATCACTGGGTTGGTCTTTCAGTGCCCAAGTTTTGGGTTCAGTCCCTGAAGGAGGTCGACTCGGTCCCGAGCCGGAAGGCTGAGATACGTGTTTCGGTGTTGGGCCCGAAGGCGGGGCGTTCGAAACTTTAGCTCGGTGCCGACCTTGGCCCGAAGGCAGAGGAGGGACCGGAGCCTTTTTAGAGGGTACCTTTTGGGGCAGAGGAGTATCTTTACTCACGGTACGCTGACCTGGTGTGATTTCTTCCTCGATGTTGGAGTCTTCCTCGGACACGTAGATGTGTTGTTCCTCCTAGTCTCCCTGTGCTTCGAAGATCTCTTCGTCGACATCTTCTCCGTAGAGATCCGGAGCGGAGTCTCTTTGTTGCTGATACATTTCGTGACGTCGAGCCCGATGGTCACGGAGCATCTTTTTCGATCGGAACGATCAGCAGGCTTCGCAGTTTTCTTCGTTGTGTTCTGGTGATAAACACAAATTGCACACGTCGTGTAGATCGGTGCGGGGGTACTGAGTGGCACCAGGGGCAGAATTGGAATGGAGTCCGTTCCATCAACTGCGAACTCTGGCGACGCAGCTAGGCCCAAGGGCCTCGCATGAAACTTTCCGAAATGGATACAATACGTGAAGATATATACGCGATCGAGAAACAATACTGTCGAGGGTAGAGGATTGTGCGCCGAGGGGAACCCAAAACGGTTTTGAACCGGAGCGCAGCAATTCACGTCCGGACCCGATGGCGGGAAAAATCAACCTAACAATGGAGTCAATGCCCATGCGCACTATGACCGAAAGGAGGAGTCACCTACCTCGTGACTGGAAAATACTTCTTCGAACAAAAACAAAGTGCAAACATCCGGACCCAACACTAGATGGCAGACTTATGCAAAGCATGTGATCTACAGCTCACGTCTCGAACATAAAGTAACTGAATTTGACTCGAGAATGTGCTACTAACTTTGCGACGGCAAGGAAAGTCTAATGATCGAGTTGCGGTCTCGCCACCGCAGAGTAGCGGCACCCGCCTGTTCGTGAGCGGCGGTATTGGCGAAAGGTTTGAAACATATACACACACACACACACACATATATATATATATATATATACACACACACACACACACACACACACACACACACACACACATACACACACATATATACCACCATCCCCCCCCCACCACCATCCCCCCCCACCCAGAGGCGGTTGTCACTGGGTAGTGATAGTTAGGATGTTTCCATAGTATATGCATTGTTTGTGCTACTAATAACTTAGACGCCGTTTGACGAATCTCCACAAAACTTACCAAAAAAAAGTGCTACATTTTTACTAGTTTGCGCATGGAAAGTTTTAGGTTGATACATCAAGCAGAGAGGATCCCAAAATGCCTTTCCCATTCATTTTTCCTGAGGAACTTTAGAAAAAGCTACAGCCTAAACCACTGAACGGATTTATACCACATTTGGCAGAAAGCTAAATCGTGGTCCAGAAAGTGTTTCGTGATTTGGAGTAAATCAGTTCAGTAGTTTTTGAGCCTTTAAGGCTTTTTTTGGGAGGGAGAGCACGCGTGGCCTCCCTCCCCAAGCCGCTAAACTTGTGAAAAGAGAAGGGGGGCCACACGTTCCCCCCCATGTCTGAGTCATTATTGGCCCCTGGGAACACATCCACTGGGATGGGCTCACTAGCTATGTCCCGGGGAGCCCACCCCAGGAGCATAGCGGTTTCCCTGCCCGCACCAGCGCGGGCATGGAAACCTGCATCTGCTCCCGCTTGGCTGGAGCATTTTCAAAACTCCCACCACGCTTGAGCAAACAGTCTGCTCGCAGCCAGCTAGCGCTCTGAAAATGCTCCCTCCGGTTGGGAGGAGACTTCTGATCTATTTCTCTGCCCAGTGATGCGAGCAGGGAAATATATCAAAAAATTGCTCCCGCCGAGAGGGAGCAGCATAATTAGCTGCTGCCTGCAGGCAGGGGCAATGCCGGCTCCCACTGCATGCGTTGAGCCGGCTTGGGCCGCAGGGACCTTGGGGCTCCCACCGCGGCCCCCAATGAGTATATAGTGGGTGTTCTGGGTGGGAACCCACCTTTAAGAAATGCGGGCCCCGGAGGATGGGGTCCCCCAAAGCCTAATAAGGCTCGGGGGGGGGGGACCATACTGTTATTAACTATAATTCGCCCCTCTACCATGCACACTCTTCTCAAATCCCCGTTCTTACAGGGAACACAGGGTTGGATTCACGCCTCTTCCACTCCTGGCTAACCACTGCATGCAATGAACTTAGTCCACCAGAGATTCTTGATATGCACAAGAAACCAAAAATTCAGAAAGTCCCTTGGTTTACACCCGCCCTGGCACGAACACATCTTCAATGTAAGCAACACAAACGTAAGTGGAGAAGATCGTACAACGCCGGAGAAAAAAATAGCTTACAAAAATAGCAGAAAGTTCTATCATCTTCAGATTAAACTCGCAAAAAAAAAAAAAAAAAGAGTACTACTCAAAGAAACTACAGGAGGCAAACCAAGACCTAAAAAGTCATCTTTTCAGTCATAAAGTCCTTTACAAACCCCAAAGCAGTACAGAAAGAATTACCCCCATCGCAGAAACTGTGTGATAATATCTGTGTTCTTCGGGAAAAAAAATCAAAATATCCAAAAGGACTTTTTACCGGTTTCTCTCCATGACCAGATTGCCACCCACAAAGAAGTCCCCGTTGCCTCCAATTACTGTATCCGAACTTTTGAACCAGTGTCACTGGAACAGACTCGTGTGGCTATAGGTGCATGCAAATCAGGCTCACCCTTGAATGCCTGACCCCCCCCATGATCCTCCACCAAATCATAGATACGGTTAATCCAATTATAAATCAGACAGTCAATTCTTCTCTAAGCTCAGGTATAGTTCCAGATGAATGGAAGCTCGCTCTGGTAAACCACTGACAAAGAAACAAAACATCGACCCCTCTGTGCTCTCAAACCTCCACCCTATTTCCCTACTTCCCCTGGTAGGCAAAATCACAGAAAAATTTGTGCACAAAGAACTAACCAAATTCATTGAAGCCACTAATATCCTCCACCCTCAACAATCTGGCTTTCGCCCCAAGCATTCCACAGAATCGGCTCTCCTGGAAATAACTGACGCCCTAAAAACTATAGCCGACAAAGGCAGGAAAGCGGTTCTGATCCTACTCGACTTGTCTGCCGCGTTCGATACCATCTCGCACAGTATCCTGCTGAAGCGACTCGAACGCGGCAGCATCTCAGGTACCGCTCTGGATTGGATAAAATCATTCCTCACCAACCGCAGACAAGCGGTTACCCTTGGCACTTTCCTCTCGGTGGAACGCAACATAACAGGAGTCCCACAGGGCTCATCATTGAGCCCACTGTTGTTCAACATCTATATGACCCCGCTCATCTCTTTGATAGGATCCTTTGGGATTGAAGTCACGTCTTACGCAGACGATACCCAAAATGATCCTTTCTCTGGATAATAATTCGACAAACGCCGAACTTAATTTTAAACGCTGTCTATCTGAAGTCATACAGTGGATGAGGGACAGCCACCTCAGATGTAACACCGACAAAACTGAAATCCTCCCCATAGAGAAAGATGTCTTTTTCCAGCCCTGTAAATGGTGGCCTGAAGGAACAACACCCCAGCATGACATGGTCAAGGTAGCTAAAAATTTAGGAGTACAATTCGATACTGCGCTTTCCTTCCTCCCACACGCCACGGCTGTAGCAGGGACCTGCTTTAGCCTCATCAAATCGCTAAAAAGATTCTTTGAATTAATTCCACTTGCCGCAAGGAAATCAGTGGCAGTAGCCTTGATTCTCTCGCGCCTTGACTACTGCAACAGCCTCTTGGCAGGTGCCAACAAATCAACACTAAAGAAACTACAAGTGGTCCAACACGCTGCGGCACGTCTAGTCCTAAAACTCCCACAAAGATCCTCGGCATCTGCGGCACTAAAAGCCCTTCATTGGCTTCCGCTGCATAAGAGAATTCTCTTTAAAATCCTCTTAATCACCTATAGAGCCATGCATAAATCGGGACCCAAGTACCTCTCGGCACGGTTCACTCCCTACATCACAACCAGCACGCTCAGGTCCTCTTCAGCCAACCTCCTTAAACCACCTAGTTTCAGCTGCAAAACAAAAGGAGGAAAAACAGTGGTCGCCTTGGGAACTAAGGCCTGGAACCTTCTACCTACTCATCTAAGATTGCTAAAAACAGAAACACAATTCAGGAAGGCCTTGAAAACTTGGGTATTTAGCACCCCTGACGAATTTTGCCTCTCATTTAACATCCCTGGGGCCCCCTCTCACCTCCAACTAACCAGCGCCAGGATGCTCCTTTCGGAGTGGCAGTCAGCGCTTTAAAAATACTAACTTACATTACAAATAACATTTATATGTTATGAGTGTTATGAAACATGCTATAAGTGCCATAATATGAAAGATTGAGCAATGCATGGGAAAGGCACAGGTTATAGTTAATGCAGTGTGGCTAGCGAGTTGACAACACTGTAAGGAGGTGCATGAGTTATAGTAAGTTTGGGGCAGGGTGTGGGGGCGTGGCCTGGCGCCAATGGAAATGGACGTGTAACTGCGGTGCTCCCGGGCCAAGCATCACCATCCCACAGCATCAGACAACACCCACACCGATCTCGCCCCCAAAATAGATGCTGGACAAATACACTAAAGTGTCCCTTATTACTCTAACGCAGAGGTCTTCAAACTTTTTGATGCAGAGACCACCTTCTCAAACGTTTAGGTGTAAGGACCCCCTCCTGACATAAAATTCTAGAACCTGTCACCATCAATAACCATATACGCCCTTAATTCCCGTGGCAAATCATTTTTACGGTGGGGAAATATTATTAAACAGTGTATTCTGTAAATTTTTTAGGTTTTTCACTGCCAGGGAGCTACGTATAAAATAACTGGTAGCTTAAGTGAAAAATACATTTAAAAAGTTGTTACTCAGTGGGAAATGCACAATAGTACATTATGAAACCTTTATTAGTTTAATGCACTGCAGAGGTCTAGGTGTAACCAGGGACCCACAGAATTAATTCTTTGATGGTGCAGAGGAGAATAGTGACTTGTGCATTTTTTGTGCTAGAAGGTTACAGCTTGTTACAGAAAGCACTGTGCATAGGTAAGTCATTATTTAAAACTTGCATTTTAGTAATATCCAGATTGTACGTAATTTTTTTTTTTTACAAAAACTGTCCCTTCAACACCTCCTGGAATAGTAAGCGTTATACAAATTCAATTACAATTGAAAGCACACACTTCACAGCTCAATTGTTCTCTTTGCACTACCACTCAAAAGAATGCATCTTTGTCATCACAAAGCTTTGAGTGATTCGATCAATTAAAACCAGTACCTGCTTTCAAGCACCCTTTATTTAAATTTGCAGATGAACTCCTAGCACACATTTGTATTTCTTTCAGGCAAGCTGCTGCACCCCGACAGTTAACTGTCTGCCCGGCTTCCATTTCACAGCACATGACACTCCTTGAATGACACTCCAGCTGAAGCATATTAACTATCAGATTTAACCGTCCCCAGGAGGGTTGTCTTTTTCCAGAAAGTAGGGGAACGGCTATTTAAATATGTTTGCAAGGGCTTTCACTGTGGAAACCATCTTCATCACACGAAAGGTCTTGCGATTGCACCCTATAAATATAATATTTGGCAGAATTATGCCTCAATGAGAGCAAAGAATAAAAAATTAAAAGTTAATAGAAAAAAATCTTAAAAATAATCTGCAAACATGTATTTAAAAAGAAATATAAATATTCTAGTACCAGACGTCAATAAGTCTTTCCAGTACAGGTTTTTTTTATAAAACACAATAAAAAAAATTATAAAAAAAAAAAAAAAAAAAAAAAAAAAAATAAAAAATCTAAAACCACTACTAAATACAAGAAACCTTTACAGTATGCATTATAAAAGTATTTGTGTAGACTAGGTGAAAACAGGAAAAATTACATATTTCGAGATAGAAGAAGGTAAGGAAAGTTCGTAGTTGGGTGGCTCTGGCCTCTCATTTCCATCACATTTTCCCCTCGCAGAGAATGGCCCCCTCCAGCCCCTCCCACCCCTCCAAGCCCAGCTCGCACCTTCCCTTGTGGACGCAGTGCATGAACAGGCATACTGGGCCCAAGTAAGCTAGTACTGGACTACTGCAGAGCCTGACTGCCCCCTAATGGTCGCTGTCGCCAAGACCCATTCTCCATCAGCTGGCGAGAAGTGTGCACAATGGGATTGCTCCTCAGAGCAGCTCCCAGTGAGAGGCACTCTCTGGTACAACTGCTCGAAGCAGATGCCATTTAGCAATCCTTGTGTGCCGACAAGCAGGCTGGGGAATGAGCGCCCCCCCCTTCCCATGACTCCACAGCCCCCCTGGGGGTCGCGCAGCACAGATTGACGACTTCTGCTCTACGGTATATTGGGGAAAAACTGCGGCAAACTAAAAATCGGTACCTGTGAGGACTGTGGCACGCTTCTGGCAACGAGGCGGCCTCCCAAAATGGCGGACTGCTGGGGTGTTGCCTGTGGAACGGATGGCGGACGGAGACTGGTCCGGTAGTGGTAGGAGCCTACTGTGAGAAAGTGCCCTCTTTCTGCATGGTTGCCCCCATTTTTGCTGAACTGCTGATGTGCTTTGACTGAGTGTGCCCTGGGCTCCAGCTAAACAGGTACCAAGGGCCTATGTTCTTTCCCTAAAACTACATGGAAACCCAAACCCAATTGGCATCTCTTCCCACAGGTCAGCCCCTGGTAAATGGTACCACAGGTACCCAGGGCACTGTGACCAGGGAAGACCTCTAAGGGCTGCAGCACTTATTGTGCCACCCTCAGAGGCCCTGCACCTTTACACACACACACACAGCCTTTGCAGGCTGTGTGTCTTGGTGCAGAACAAAGTGAAGAGTCAACATGGCTTACATCCCTGTGTACAATGCTGTGAGGAGCGCGTGTGAACGCTCCTCTCCCAGACGCACAGCGTGAGTGGATATTGTATCCTACTCTAGATTCGACTTTTTAACTTTATTCATATTCATCCCATTTAATCCACAATGTTTGCCAGAACTTTCATGTTGTCCTTTTCTCTATCCACATGTATAGCGTCCTGCATTTTGAATGCTTCCCATATTTCAGTGTGCCCATGCCTACAACCCACTACCCTGGCATGATCAGTCACCCCTCTAGCTGGGTGCACTATACCAGTGGTGAGGGTACAGGTACATGAGCCCTGTACCCCTATAGTGTCTAAGTCCATTCTTAGACATTGTAAGTGCAGTGCTACCATTAAGAGTATATGGTACTGGGAGTTTGTCATTACAAACTCCACAGCACCATAATGGCTACACTAAAAAACTGAGAAGTTTGGTATCAAACTTCTCAGCACATTAAACCCACACTGATGCCAGTGTGGGATTTAATGAAAAAAGCACACAGAGGGCATCTTAGAGATGCCCCCTGAAAAACGACCTACCAATAGTGTCCAGGCTGAGTGGCTGCTTTCAGCTGCCACCACCAGGCATGTTTCTGGACCCCTGGGTCTAGAGCCTGCTGCTCTCGGGGGCCTGAAACAATGCGCATCATGGGACGAGGTGCTGAACCTCCTCCCTCAGGATGGGCAGGGTCCACGAAGGGGAAGCTTCAAAGGGTTGTCGTCTTTGTGAGCTTCCCCAGGCCACTTGCTGCTTTCAGCAACTGGTCCCCACTGGTTCTGACCCCCACTTTGGGCGGGAAAAACAAGTGAGGAAGAGAGGTGTGCCCACCTCTGCCAACTCCACTCCTCAGGTGGGGGAGGCGAGGTGAAGCACAAATCTCAGTCCCCGCCATCTTGCAGATGGGAGACCCAACCAGGGTGAGACATATGCCTCCCCTCCCACTGGAGCGTGGCATAATAGGGGGTGTACCCACCCCAGGGAAGGGACCCATTGGTCCCAACCTGTTACCTACCTGTAACGCCCCAAAACTAGTATTTAGGGGCACCCCTGAACCTTGCTTCCTGAGACAAGAAACCAGAAGAAGAAAAGAAGAAGTACCGAACAGCCGTGCCGAAGCTAACGAGGAGGATGCCTACTGACTTGTCCCCAGCCCTACCGGCCTGTCCCCACCTCGAACCTGCAGAAGCGAAACCCTGGTGTGTCCTGCAGCCAGCAGCCTCAAGAACCCAGAGGACCTGCCCTGCCTTCAAAAGAAAAGACTGTCTCCCGTGAACACCGGAACTGTTCACCAACAGACTCCAGCTCCGGCAAGATCCGCGAGTCTGCACCAGATGCCCACGGCCTGGGTTAGAGTGGCCCAACACCAAGAGTAGGTCTCCCCGGCGATCCTGACCTGAGATCCCGTGACCCCTGACCTGCCTCAAGCCGACACCTGCAGCCTTAAACCGGAAGGTCCCCCCAACCGCGACCAGGAGCTGGTAAGAAGATCCGACCCTAAAAGGCACCCCTGCACCCAATGCCTCACGGCCTTGGGTGGCCCAAAGCACGGTGCCTAACCAACCCCCAGCATCCCAACTGACCTCTCCAAGTGACGGTCGCACCCAGAAGACCTTCGTCCCTGAGCCTGCAGTGTGAAAGCTACAGGGCACCCGACGACAAAACAGCACTCTGCACCCGGCTGCCCCAGTGCCGCTGAGGGTGCATCTTTTGAGCTGGCTTGAACCCCCATTTGCCCTGAGCTTAAGTCCAGGAGCTTTGCTCCCACAACCAAGTGACCTGCTTGCCAGAAGCCACCAACCGGAGGCCCCCTATCCCCCATTGGATAACACTGGGCCTCAGCACTCTGCACCCGGCCGCCCTAGTGCCACTGAGGGTGTAACAAGAGTGCATTCTTGACCCTGGGGGACCCCCGAGTCTAACCCCAGAATGCCAACTCCCACAATCGAATACATACCTTTGAACCGATAACCCTATTTTCCTCCATAGGATAACATTGACTGTTTTTCTATGAAAAGTTTCTAAGTGTGGAGTTGCAAAATCTATGCAACCCTTTAAAACTAACTAAATAACAAAAACGCTTTTACTTACCTGTTTACAGGAAATGTCCCAGTGCAGTATCCAGGCATACTGCACTGTGTAAGAAAAGTAATCTGTAAAGTAATCTACTTGACACTCTACTAAAGAGCCAATACAAAGTATATGTACAGTATATCAAAAGCATTGCATTACTAGTAGCTCTACTGTAATCAAATCAAAGTGCATATACAATTGCAATTCAAACTGTTTACAAACTGCATTATTACTGTAAAGTATGTATGGCTTACCTGTGCCAGGCTTGCTTGGTTTTAGAAAATAAAATATGTAAAAGAATATTTTTATACAAAACCAATTGGTCTGAAGTTCAGTCCTTGAGTTTGTGATATCATTTGCTGATTGAGTGTGTACAACAAATGCTTAACACTACCCTCTGATACAGCCTTACTGCTCGACCACACTACCACAAATAGAGAGTAAGGTGCTCTTTACTTTTACCTCTGCCTACCTTTGGGGTTCCACTTGACTGTGCACACTATACCTCTCTTTGGTATAGTATATACAGAGCCATAAACAAACCACTTTACCTCGGCACTCTTCAAATATATCACAGTTGTCATATAATATGACAATTATAATTCAGCAAATATGATTACTCACAGGAAACCAATCCATAAGATTAATCCGCTACACAAAACATTTAATATCAAAAAATGACATTACATACAAATTTACACAACCAATAACCAGGGTGTAGTCCAATACAACAACATACATTTGTTAACAAAAAATTCTATTATCATTTAATAAATCCACGGAGGTCAAGATCATATAGCCTCTCTGTTGGAAATGATGGATAACAGCCGACACGTGTTTCGTTACATAGTAACTTCTTCAAGGCTGCAAATGATTTAAATATCAATCAAAAAGCGTTTTCTTTAGACAGAAAGTAAACAAAATATACTCGCACAAACCCAATTTTTTATAACCATTATAGCATAAGCCACCCTATAACCTGTAGTGACATAGGAAGAAGAAAAGAGTAAAACCAAAAAAAAAAAAAAAAAAAAAAAAGAGTATAAATCAAACACCCAGTGAAAATAGTATTGGAACCTGTTAGCTACAGGAGAGCCAAATAAATATTATTTAATACCAAACACCTAGAAAATCCGATAGTGTCTAAGTGTAGACGAAATAAATTTAGAAATCAGAGGTTGGAAGAAAGAAAACCATCTATCCAGTGATGAAAGAAGGCTAATAATATGGGCCAAGCAACTAATAACTGGTAACTATAGCCATAGTCAACACTAGTAAGTCACTATATCTACCTTAGCGTATGAAAGATTGTAGATCCAAGTAGCTTAGAATTTTTGTAAAAGGACTAATATCCTATTCTGTTGTAACATTGAACGTTTTTGAATACCCTGAAAAAAGGAAAGAATGAGTATAAAAAGTAATAAATGGAAGAACGCAACATCATGTAAATAAATAATAATTAATCTGATAATACGTGTTAATTTAGTAGACAAGGTGTCTTAATTTAGACAGAAATATGAGTCCCTAACCAAACATATAAAATGGTTACAAATATAGAATTTATTTAAAGAACTAAATGGGTTCCATGTTTTACATAACCCCAAATGATGCAAAATACCTATATATTTAAAAAGATGAGATTTCATTAAAAAACCTGCATATACAAATATAAGAATTACCCGTATAATTCCAAATAATAAGTACCATTAAAAGACATAATTTTGAAGTAAACAATCAAAGATTGGAGTCCTTATTCTATAATACCCAGACCCCAAAAATCACATGCTATGATAAACTATCCAACACCTGTAAAGAATCCCCAGAAAAGGGAGTATTCCCCAATGGTAAAATTCCTTCCTGCAGGTATATTTCCTAGCAGAGATACATATTCTATATAGTCTATGGAAAAAATATAATAATATGGTCAAAAGTAAGTTGGAGCAACGCACGTTTAAAGCAAAGTCAAAGTAAATATTGAATAGGTGCCTCTTCCACGACATTTCTGAGAAAATAAATAATAAAAAGTTTTTAACTCACAATATAATAGTATCCCACTTTAATATGATGAAAATAGAAAAGGAAGCGCAGTTGCGTTCATCTAATAGTCCTAAATAAAAAAAATAAAAAATAAATAAAAAAAAGGAGAAACATAAGTACTAAGAATCCTTATAATTTTAGACTCAAGCCTGACTTCGTTATTACAGAAGTGAGTCTAGTTACAGGTAATTTTGTAACAAATATATATTAGAATGTCATAGTCATAAGATCTAATGTTGTGAAAGTTTATTATAAGCATCGTTATACATGTAAACCCGGAAGCAATCCAAGTAGGTAGCGCCAATTTATGTTCCACACACATTTTAGAGGCATATGGAAAAACCCCAAAATTTACGAGTTAAAAATACGAAGGTACTATCACCAACCAGGTTAGCCCGAAATAAGTGGACAAATTACATAATACAAGGAAAAGTATAATGTAATAGTAAACTTACTCGCATTCAATAAAATCGAAGGCTGTGATAAGCCTCTATGGAAATGGCGCGCGGACAGTATTTCGGCGTCGTGTCCCCAAATAAGTAAGAGAACAAATGCCACGCTATCCAGTATTTATATGAAGTTGTCTCACCTTATTACTCTACATTTCGGCAAAACTCGCGCAAAGCAAAGTCTGTAATCTCCATCCGGGAGTAGTTCCGGTTTGAAAAACAAACTAACGTTAAAAACAGTCGACGGACTAAAGATCTAACGTGGATGGCGGCCATACTGTATGTATCCAAACACAGTGAAAGGACTGGCCTCTTGCGGATAACCACAGATGGCAGACATATTGGAATAGGTTCAGTTTGCCACAAATTGTAGATATAAACGGGCCCGACCTATAATTTATAAATTTAGAAGTAAATTTCAGTGCAAATTTTCAAAAATAAGAACCAATATGGAATTCTTAATAAGAAAGAAGATGCGAAGAATAAAACAGAAAGATGTAGAAAAGAACTCCTCATATATATGAGGAAATGCCAACAGGGGAATCATGATACAAAAAACCCTTGTGTCAACCTTAGGTCTAGTTGCTATAAAGTTATTAAATTTACAAGCAAAAAATCTGTTACTATGAAAATCAACATAACATAAAAACTAAAGATTGATACTATGTTTAACATTGCCCTCATAGACTGTATATCAAATCCGGTAGATATTTTTATGAAAATACAACATAACAAAAAAATGAGCATAAAAGTAATCCAATAATAAAGACTTATAAATACATACATAATGTTACCAATACATGCTGATACAAGCTCATTAACAGATAAATCTCTTCTATCTGTCTAATCAGTAAGAAAGACATGAAGTTCCCTGTCGATGTTCAGACCCATCTCTACAGCACGAAGTCGCAGAATCCATCGTGTTTCTGCTTTTCTAAGTGCACGTATTCTATCTCCACCCCTTAGATTTTCCTGAAACATTGGCATCTTTTGACCATGGATAGATCAGTGGCAAAATACATCTCTAACAAACCAAGAATAGTGCATAGGAGAGGTACGACCCTTAGAGACATCCTGTGCTCAAGTTACCTTCCCCCAAAGCCACTAGGAAATACATGGTTACCTAGTCAACCAAAAGGTTTCTACAGTTTTACTCAGTGCAATATGTGCTCATTTGCATGTAATAAGATCAAGGAATTTAAGTACAACACAGGTATCATGTACCAAATCCAACAGTTTATTAACTGTAATTCTAGATTTGTTGTGTACTGCATACGCTGTCATTGCGGACTCATATACATTGGGAGCACGATACGTCCTCTTAAGGAGATGATTCAGGAGCACATGAGCAATACGCAACAATGATACGAGCTATCCTCTAGCGGTTCATTTTAATGCCCACCATCAGAAATTGAATATGGCTAGTATTTGCTTTCACGGTATTGCTCAGACACGCACTGACCCTAGGGGTGGAGATAGAATACGTGCCCTTAGAAAAGCAGAAACACGATGGATTCTGCGACTTCGTGCTGTAGAGATGGGTCTGAACATCGACAGGGAACTTCATGTCTTTCTTACTGATTAGACAGATAGAAGAGATTTATCTGTTAATGAGCTTGTATCAGCATGTATTGGTAACATTATGTATGTATTTATAAGTCTTTATTATTGGATTACTTTTATGCTCATTTTTTGTTATGTTGTATTTTCATAAAAATATCTACCGGATTTGATATACAGTCTATGAGGGCAATGTTAAACATAGTATCAATCTTTAGTTTTTATGTTATGTTGATTTTCATAGTAACAGATTTTTAGCTTGTAAATTTAATAACTTTATAGCAACTAGACCTAAGGTTGACACAAGGGTTTTTTGTAACATGATTCCCCTGTTGGCATTTCCTCATATATATGAGGAGTTCTTTTCTACATCTTTCTGTTTTATTCTTCGCATCTTCTTTCTTATTAAGAATTCCATATTGGTTCTTATTTTTGAAAATTTGCACTGAAATTTACTTCTAAATTTATAAATTATAGGTCGGGCCTGTTTATATCTACAATTTGTGGCAAACTGAACCTATTCCAATATGTCTGCCATCTGTGGTTATCCGCAAGAGGCCAGTCCTTTCACTGTGTTTGGATACATACAGTATGGCCGCCATCCACGTTAGATCTTTAGTCCGTCGACTGTTTTTAACGTTAGTTTGTTTTCAAACCGGAACTACTCCGGATGGAGATTACAGACTTTGCTTGCGCGTAGTTTGCCGAAATGTAGAGTAATAAGGTGAGACAACTTCATATACATACTGGATAGCGTGGCATTTGTTCTCTTACTTATTTGGGGACACGACGCCGAAATACTGTCCGCGCGCCATTTCCATAGAGGCTTATCACAGCCTTCGATTTTATTGAATGCGAGTAAGTTTACTATTACATTATACTTTTCCTTGTATTATGTAATTTGTCCACTTATTTCGGGCTAACCTGGTTGGTGATAGTACCTTCGTATTTTTAACTCGTAAATTTTTGGGTTTTTCCATATGCCTCTAAAATGTGTGTGTGGAACATAAATTGGCGCTACCTACTTAGATTGCTTCCGGGTTTACATGTATAACGATGCTTATAATAAACTTTCACAACATTAGATCTTATGACTATGACATTCTAATATATATTTGTTACAAAATTACCTGTAACTAGACTCACTTCTGTAATAACGAAGTCAGGCTTGAGTCTAAAATTATAAGGATTCTTAGTACTTATGTTTCTCTTTTTTTATTTTATTTTTTTATTTAGGACTATTAGATGAACGCAACTGCGCTTCCTTTTCTATTTTCATCATATTAAAGTGGGATACTATTATATTGTGAGTTAAAAACTTTTTTATTATTTATTTTCTCAGAAATGTCGTGAAGAGGCACCTATTCAATATTTACTTTGACTTTGCTTTAAACGTGCGTTGCTCCAACTTACTTTTGACCATATTATTATATTTTTTCCATAGACTATATAGAATATGTATCTCTGCTAGGAAATATACCTGCAGGAAGGAATTTTACCATTGGGGAATACTCCCTTTTCTGGGGATTCTTTACAGGTATTGGATAGTTTATCATAGCATGTGATTTTGGGGTCTGGGTATTATAGAATAAGGACTCCAATCTTTGATTGTTTACTTCAAAATTATGTCTTTTAATGGTACTTATTATTTGGAATTATACGGGTAATTCTTATATTTGTATATGCAGGTTTTTTAATGAAATCTCATCTTTTTAAATATATAGGTTTTTGCATCATTTGGGGTTATGTAAAACATGGAACCCATTTAGTTCTTTAAATAAATTCTATATTTGTAACCATTTTATATGTTTGGTTAGGGACTCATATTTCTGTCTAAATTAAGACACCTTGTCTACTAAATTAACACGTATTATCAGATTAATTATTATTTATTTACATGATGTTGCGTTCTTCCATTTATTACTTTTATACTCATTCTTTCCTTTTTCAGGGTATTCAAAAACGTTCAATGTTACAACAGAATAGGATATTAGTCCTTTTACAAAAATTCTAAGCTACTTGGATCTACAATCTTTCATACGCTAAGGTAGATATAGTGACTTACTAGTGTTAACTATGGCTATAGTTACCAGTTATTAGTTGTTTGGCCCATATTATTAGCCTTCTTTCATCACTGGATAGATGGTTTTCTTTCTTCCAACCTCTGATTTCTAAATTTATTTTCGTCTACACTTAGACACTATCGGATTTTCTAGGTGTTTGGTATTAAATAATATTTATTTGGCTCTCCTGTAGCTAACAGGTTCCAATACTATTTTCACTGGGTGTTTGATTTATACTCTTTTTTTTTTTTGGTTTTACTCTTTTCTTCTTCCTATGTCACTACAGGTTATAGGGTGGCTTATGCTATAATGGTTATAAAAAATTGGGTTTGTGAGAGTATATTTTGTTTACTTTCTGTCTAAAGAAAACGCTTTTTGATTGATATTTAAATCATTTGCACCCTTGAAGAAGTTACTATGTAACGAAACACGTGTCGGCTGTTATCCATCATTTCCAACAGAGAGGCTATATGATCTTGACCTCCGTGGATTTATTAAATGATAATAGAATTTTTTGTTAACAAATATATGTTGTTGTATTGGACTACACCCTGGTTATTGGTTGTGTAAATTTGTATGTAATGTCATTTTTTGATATTAAATGTTTTGTGTAGCGGATTAATCTTATGGATTGGTTTCCTGTGAGTAATCATATTATTTGCTGAATTATAATTGTGTCATATTATATGACAACTGTGATATATTTGAAGAGTGCCGAGGTAAAGTGGTTTGTTTAAAGCTTTGTACGGGAGCTCTTTGCAACTCCTGTAGGGTGACATCTGTGGTAGTGGGGTGTCTTTATACGGTTACCTTGAGGGGCACCAACACTTTTGGCATCTATTGAGAAATCTAATTAATTTATTGTTCTTGACTGACGTGCAACCCTGTTAAACCATCACTACCTTCCATGTTTTATTATATACAGAGCCATCTTCCTACACCTACTGAAATAAAGAGGGGGCCAAGAGGGGAGCACTGTGTTGGTCTGCACGGGCCGAGGAGAGCACGCAGCAGTTAACCTTGGAACGGGCGGATGCTAATCGGGCCAGGAGCTGGCCACGCTGGAGTGCTGCGGATAAAAGAGTTGAGAGCGTAGAAGCGGGCTGGCTCCCTCTCCTCCACCCTCCCCAGGGTGGGAAGTGGCGCACGTGGCAGCACTGCCCAATACCACGCTGAGCGCTCGAGAGCCGGTTGGGGGATGACCGGCAGTCCCTACGCCGCATCCTAAGGCCGCACCAAAGGCCGGAGGCCAGGGGGGGATGGAAGGGGGGAGGGGGGGTAGTTTATGCCGCAATCTGGGAGCCTAACATCGGACTGAGCACCATAATCGGCAAACAAGCGGGGGGGCTGAAACAGAAACAAGCTGTTGGAGGTGACACAGCACACAGAAACACTGATGATTGAAGGAGAAGCCCTGAAAGAAGAGAGGACAAACGCACCAGGCCCGCATTACCCTACTCTGAAAGAACTTCCCTAACACAGGGCCCAACTGTCAGAGAGCCTTCCAATTTCACATCATGCCCAATTCTTAGGGAGACCTCCAACTGCAGAGAAGCAAACAAACAGGCCACCACAATTCCTTCCTAGGACGAGAGGTTGGAGCTCCTGAGGCGCGTTCTCGCGGGGGGGGCTGCGATAGGCTTAGCAGGGGCACAGCCGGTGTCGCCACTGACTGGTAAGAACCACACACACACAAGGACCATTGACATCTGAAAGCCCATCCTGACAGGGCTCAACTTTGAAAGCTGCCCTTGTGGCTGGTAGACCTGCTCAGACAGCAAAAAGGAGAGAGGCCCCGGCTGCTCTGCTAGAGGTGGACATGCACCTGTGAGTGGTGCGCACTTGGAAGCATGGGACTGTGGAGGGTCGAGCTACCAGCTAATTGGAGCCGACTGTACTGGGGTGCGGGGGAGCAGCACTGCCTGGCACCTACAATGAAAAAAGGGAGAAAAAGCGCTAGGAGGTCCAGCGACAACGAGCATCCTTTACAGAAGCTAAACAACGACTCAGAAGCATTGGCATTACGTTTCCAATGTTATTTCCAGCACGACTCGGGGTCGCCTACGAGTGCATGACGCATTTCTTCAGCATCAGTGCAGCCCTGTAATTGGATTGACCACTTACCCCTGCACGACAAGCCCAAGGATGCAGAGAAGACACAGAGGTGCTGAGAACCGCCAGTGAAGAAGGTGAAGCCCAAAATATCGTTGATACCTTCTGAAGCCCAGGCATTACAGGAGCAGCAAGACAGTGACTGCAGTAGCAGAAAGGAGTGTACTGGGGTCGAAGCCCCCATCAAATAGAGATGAGGAGAGGGCAGAAGCAGATTCTGATAATGACTCACTTTCCTTCTGTACGACCACCACTTCGCTCCCGCATGTCACACCAGGGACTGCAGATGAACTAATCTGAAGACAGCAAACTTAGTGAGGTGTGGCTGATGTATGGGCGTCAATTGACTCCAGTGCGAGAGGAGGGGGGGCACTACCTAGATAATGACAATTTGGGGGAACGAGATGGACTTGTGGCCAAACATTCTGAAATAACTGGATGATTAGCAGTGTGGCCGGGAGGCGTCGGATTGAAGATGACCCCCCCAACCTCACTCAATTTGAGTGAATGAGATTTGTACGGATGTTGCCAACAGTCTGGATGGGGGTGGTCTCACTTCTTGTCCTAGGGATGGGGAGTTGGGATCTAAAGTGCAAATCACAGCACAATGGCAGATAATTACAGTCCACAGACATGGTGTGCACCAGAACATAATTAGCTTGCAATCCTATCTTAAGCGCCAGATATGGCATCCCCACTAGCATACACGATCATAAGCTGGAATGTCAGGTGCCTAAATAATATGGTCAAGAAGTATAAAGTACATGCTTACCTCAAGAGAAGTGGAGCACATATTTCCGTCTTCCAAGAAACACATCTTACTGGCCATGAAAGAGATGCCTTATACAAGAGGTGGCAAGGACAACTGTTTGCCACTACATACTCAACGTTTGCCCAGGGGGTATTGATCTGGATTCGCCCAGGGGTCCTGTTTAAGAAAAACAAACGAGCTAATAGATCCAAATGGGAGGCATGTCCTAGTGTCGGGTAGGCTTGAGGGGAGAGATCTGGTAATGCCCCTAATTCAGAACAAGGGGGATTTCTGGCAGACATATCCAGGGGAATGGCATCACACTTTATAAATCCCATTCTTGTAGGTGGGGACTTCAACTGTGTGACTGACCCGGTAACGGACCGCTCCCATCCACCGCGGGACTCACTAGTGACTAGAACGGCACACGTTTTCCGAGACTGGCCACAACAGTGGGGTCTCATTGATGCCTGGCGAAATATGCAACTAGGCACTAGGGACTAATCTTTTTTCTGGGGATGTATGAACTTCATGTCCAGCTGTACACCTTTCTCTGCACCCCCCCTCCACCCCCACCCCCCCAGATGTATAGGGAAACATGTCACTCAAATACCTATGTCGTATGATATCAGACCATAACCCGATAATGATCACACTGGACTGGTACAGGGAGAGGCCTGTGATCCCAGACTGGCACCTCAAAGTAGACACATTGGAGGACCCTGTATTTTGGCAGACAATAGGGGACGCCATTCGCGACTACTGCACAGACAATGCTCAGACCACGGCCTCTCATTACAGAATGGTTTGCCTTCAAGGCAGTCATTCGGGGTAGATGCCTCTCTGAGTGGTGGGAGTTCAGCGCTCTCTACTCATGGAAGTGCAGGACCAAGAAGGAGCGTGCAGGAATTTGAAAAGCGGCAACTGAGCCGTCCAGACCTACAGCGCCAGCTCTTGGAGGCCACGGAGGCACTAGCGACTGGCACCGAAACACTCAGCTGTTTCCACCATCGGGAATACATGACCATATCGCACGCGGAGCTCGACAAGACGGGGACGCTACTGGCTTGGCTAGCCAGCCCAGTGCCCATAAACTGCACATACTAGTAGTAGAAGAGGAAAATGGGGACAGTTACTATGGGAAGAAGGATATTAATACCAGATTTCATAACTATTATACAACACTATATGCTCCATTACAGGGTTATTAGAAATGCTGGAGGGATCCCTGGACCAGAGCTCCTGCGACTGGAGGCGGAGACTGCGGAGGAGCTGGGGGGTCCCACTGCTCAAACACAATCAGCCCCCTCAGGATGTCAGTTCTTATCGTCAATTCTGAAAATGGACTGCAAAAAAAAGTCGCATATTGGAAACTCACCGCCATCATATGCCTACTCTGGTCCATAGTGACCAGAGTGGGCTTATACTAGGAAAAAACAGGGCATTAAACATTCGCCAACTCTTGTCCATAATGGAAACACTCGGACTGGAAAAGGATGCTTCAGCAGTTATTTCCATAGATATCGAAAAAGCATTCGATAGTCTCAGTTGGAATTACCTCTATTGAATACTGGACAGGATGGTACTTGGGGGGGTGGCCTTACAAAATGGATGAAACTTCTCTAGGCCAACCCAACGCTGCTGTCCGTACAGGAGATATGATCTCTCATTCTTATGAAGTGGGGAGAGGTACCAGACAGGGCTGCCCACTATCCCCATTATTGTTTGCGATCGCTGTGGAACCCCTGGCTAGCAAGGCACACGGGGGAAAAGGACTACAGGGGATTAGAATGCTATGGGGTCTGCCATAAAATCGCATTGTGTGCAGACATGCTGCTACTCTCAAAAATGTGAGAGAGGACCTCCTGGGGGCGGTCTCCCTGATGAGACGATTTGGCACTAACTTGGGCCTGCATATTAACTGGCAAAAATCATTAATGTTCCCCCTTACTAACACGATGCCCATCGCACCGGAATTACACAGACTCGCATGGGAGAGTTCATGTATGACTTACCTGGGGTTAGAATTTACCACAAATTAAACGACATACTGGATGGTAACATTAGAGCAGCGGTTCAGGAGCTCTGTGCCAGCATAAACATTTGGGAGACACTCCCTCTATCCGTCGCGGGGCGAGTGGCGAAAATGGTGGCATTACCCCGACTACTTTACAATTACTCAACACTATATATATATATATATATTTTTTTTATACACACATACACACAAACAGCTCTCTATATAAAATGCACGCAAATTGCTTGCCTGTTCTAATGTTTATTCATAATAGCAAATATCCAATAATGATGAAAAATGATATCTGCAAAATCAAATGTGTCCTTTATAAAAATCTACAGCACTAGTATGTAAATACTACAGCTTGCCTTGTGCTCAGTCAACACAGGACAATGGCTAGACAAAATATGTCAATGTCAAAGTCCATAGTTGTATACAGCGTATAACCTTCTATTTAAGTGAATGCGCACCAAGGGACTTCACAATTGCAAAGGCAAGCACATCTTAAGCCTCGAATTTAGACCCATATACAAAAAAAAAACTAGTTCCTTGTTGTAGGGAAGAGGCCTTTTTAGGTCGAGCCTAGAGTCAGCGCGCAAGCGCTGCCCTGGTGAAGATCTGCTGTAGTTCAGTACGTGAGGGAAGCCCCGCCCACTCCCCGCCCATATTTTTTCATTGGCTTGTGTCTTTGTCCTTCGAAAATGCTGCCTTCCGATTAGTTTATAGGCTTGTTAGTCCCTCCTTATTACGGCCATGTCGTCATTTGTATCCTCCCATGGCTACTGGACCCTTTACTTTGAGTGTTACACGGTACGTGTTATTTAGACTGTGAGCACTATTTTCTTTAATGAAGTTCTCCTACTGCCTTCTCTACTCCCACCTCCCTCCTGTTGTCCATGCTTTCTCACCCCTCCCCCGCCCGCACTCCTGTTGTCAGTGTCTTCTCGCCCCTTCTCCCCCTCCCCACTCTCGGTGTCCGTGTCTTCTCCCCCTCCCCCGCCCGCACTCCCATTGTCCGTGCCTTCTCGCCCCCTTCTCCCGCCGCCCGCATTACTGTTGTCTGTGCCTTCCCCCCCCTCAATTCCGTTGTCCGTGCCTCCCCCCCCCCTCCCTCCCGTTGTCCGTGATGGCTACCGTTTGGAATGCATTAGGTCTTGCGTAAATGCGAGTCCTATTGCATTGCAAATGCTTGTTTAAATTATGCACGGCACCCGTGTGCGGCACAGCAGCGTGCTACTTGCATTTTTATTTTCAGCACAGTCCCCGTGTGCGAGGCCGCTGCCACAACTAACCCACCCTACATTTGAGGAGCAGAGCCCCACCTCCAGCACCACGAGCTGTGTGCGTGGCTTGCCAACGGCAGGACCGGCGGCTCCCATCTAGGGTACTGGGTGCCGTGCCACTCGCCGTGCTGGAATTCTCTAGGACCACAGAAGCGCATCTTCGCCACTTGCCCGCCCCACCTCCCCTCCCAGGTCGCTGCTTGAACTCCCCTCGCATCACTGCTAGCCCACCCCCCTCCGGCATTGCTTCTTTTAATGCACCTTGACCACATCTCTGGTTGCCCCATCCCGCTCATGCTCTTGAGCCAAGAGGCAGCGTCAGGGATTTCATGCAGTGAGTCAAGGGACTTTTGGGGCATTTTCTCTCGCCTCCTGCCGGCACCCTTTAGGGCTGACTGCTCATGCCTCCATGCGTTTTTGGGACGCGCCTGGCACGGCGCTATCAGAGTTGAACAATTTGAGCAGCATATTTATTCATCTGTGTAAAACATGCACAGGGCTCATTGTGCCCGATCCGACAGCCCAGTCTGGTCATAACATAGTACTAATGCCGCCGTGGTCTCAGTTTTGATACCCGCACGGGCATCATTTTTAAACTGATCCGGCTTCTCACTGTGCAAAAACATCCATGGCAGGGGCTTGTGCCTTCATTCCACCAATGTTCCTCCCCCTAGATTATCCTTGTCGGAGGGGAGGACAGCAAATCACTTCACCATCTTTCATTTTCCTTATGTTCTTTAAATGCGCCCTTTGGGACGCGGGGCACATGATTTATTTAATTACAATGTCTTTGCCTGGCTCCCCTCGCCCTAGCTTAACTGTAGCACATGGGAGGCTATTAACTTGTGATTGTTGCTTCACATATTCAAGCAGGTCAATTGTTTGAATGCCACATGCGTAAACACACCCCCCACTAGTATTCGTGTTTCTCCCGCCCCCAATCACCCTCCTCCCCCTGTTCCTTGCCTTTCCCCCAACTTGTTGTTTCCCTCCCCCCTTCTGCTGCCCGTCCTGTTCCCAAAAAGCCTTCCATCGTTTCTTACTGTCCTCCCAACTCGCTAAAAAAACATTGGCAGTGCTTTTATAACATTTATTTTGCAGCTTTATATAGTGCCAATTATATCCGAACGTATTGGACCACTTAACGTGATCACCAGTTGTGAGAAAGTGCCATCTTTCTTGCATGGTATGCCCTCACTTTTTGCTGAATTGCTGATGTGCTTTGACTGAGTGTGCCCTGGGCTCCTGCCAACCAGGTACCCAGGGCCTGTGTTCCTTC
>CAWUFW010011433.1:100000-157500 GCA_963921515.1 Calotriton arnoldi | reverse complement strand
CTCCAGTGTCCGGACTGAGTGGCTGCCCAGGCTGCCACCACCAGACATGTTTCTGGACCCCTGGGTCGAGAGCCTCTGCTCTCAGGGCCTGAAACAATGCGCATCCTGGGGCGAGGTGTCAAAGCCTCCTCCCCCAGGATGGGCAGGGGAAGCTTCAAAGGCCTGCCGCCTTTTGAGCTTCCCCAGACCATTTGCTGCTCCCAGCAAACTGGTCCCCACTGGTTCTACCCCCACTTCTGGCGGGAGAACCGGCGGGAAAACCAGAGGCAGGAAATGGGTTGTGCCCACCTCTGCCAACTCCACCCCTAAGGTGGGGGAGGCGAGGTGAAGCACAAACTCGAGTCCCCGCCATCTTGAGGATGGGGGGACCCCCCCTCCCACGGGAGAGTGGCAGAATAGGGGGTGTACCCACCCCAGGGACGGGACCCATTGGTCCCTGCCCTTACCTACCTGTAACCACCCCTAAATTCAGTATTTAGGGGCTCCCTGAACCTTCCTTCCACAGTTCCCGAATCCGAAACAAGAAGAGAAGACTAAGCAAGAAGACCAGCCGTGCAGCTGCTAACAAGGAGGCGACGACAACTGACTTGGCCCCAGCCCTACCGGCCTGTCGAGCTCCGAACCTGCGGAACCCCGGCCTCAGCAACCTCAAAAACCCCGGAGGACCTGACTTCTGTGCCACAGCCTTCAACCCAGGGACTCCCACGAGCAGTGGTACTGTTCAAAAGAAAAACTACAAAAGACCCGGCCCTGGCCCGGAACCGCGAAACCTGCACACTCTGCACCCGCCGAGCCCAGCCTGTGCCTGAGTGAACAAAGACTTTGAGGACGTCCCCCCGGCGATTCTGACCTGGAATCCAGTGCCCAAGGACCCTCCTCGACGACCCAGACGACGCCTGCAGCCTCAGGACAAGGGACCCTCCAACCGCGACCAGCAGGGGGTAAGATTTCCCGACCTCAAAAGACACCCCTGCACCCGGCGCCCCACGGTCCCCTGTGCCCAACTCCTGGGTGTCTACCTATCCTCCAAGACCCCAACTTACCTCTCGAAGTGTTGGTCGCTCCTGAAGAGTCACCGTCCCCGAGCCTGCAGCCTTTGTTCACCTTCCAAGATCTCCATTGGTTAACATTGAGCGCCCGACGGCTCAAAAGCACCCTGCACCCAGCCGCCCGAGTGGCCCTGGCAGTGCAACCTCTGTCCTAATCCACTTCCCCATTTGCCCTGAGCAAGTGACCAGGAGCCCAGCCCCCACAGCCGCGTGGCCTGCTAGCCAGCAGCCACCAACCAAGGGCCCCCTGCCTGCCATAGGAGAACATTGGGCCTAACTCACTCTGCACCCGGCCGCCCCTGTGCCGCTGGGGGTGAAACAACTGTACTTACCTGACCCTGGGAGACCCCGAGTCTATGCCCAGAACCTTAACTCTGCCAGTCAAGTACTTACCCAAAACCGATAGCTCACTTACCTTCCATAGGGTAACATTGGCTGGCATCACCGGAAAATTCTTTTAAGTGTGGAGTTTCTCAACTTTAAAATATTCACCTAAAATCAACCGAGTAACTAAAACGAAAATACTCACCTGCTATTAGGAGAGATCCCAGTGCTGGATCTTGGTGCCCAGCACTGACCCTGAAAAGTAATCACAACGTTACTTATCGCTAACTCAATTTTCTTCCATAGGGACCCATTGACTGGTTTTCTGTGAAAATTCTTCTAAGTGTCTACTTTTGAAATACTAAAATATTGCCTAAAAATTACAACAGTAACGAATTCCGATTTACTCACCTGTCATCAGGAGAGACTTCAGTAGTGCATCTTTCAGCCCAGTACTGACCCTGCAAAGTAATTTTTACCGTACTGAACAGTAACTTGAAATTCCTTCCATAGGATATCATTGCCTGCTTTTTGTTGAAAAAGTTTCTAAGTGTCGATTTCTGAATCTTACAAATATTCTTTAAAAATCGTGCCAACGATACAAACGTAATTACTTGCCTGTTTTAGATACATATCCTAGTGCTGAACCGGAGACTCCAGCACTGGATTACAAAAGTAACGTAAACATACTTTGCTTGCAAACTGTATTTCCTTCCATAGGATAACATTGGTAACTTTACCCAGAAAAGTTTCTAAGTGTCAACTTTTGAAATACCATAATATTCCTCAAAAATCACTACTATAACCAAAACGCTTTTACTTAACTGTTTACAGGAGATGTCCCGGGACTGAATCCAAGATCCAGTCCTGTGGTTAGAAAAGTAATCCACAAAGTAATTAATTGCATTTAACCAAAACTTTCCATTGAGCTCAATGTTGCATTGTGTTTGAAATGGTGTTGCCTCTTGCAACAACTGTGACTACTGTCATCAAAAAGACTATTGCCTATTTGAAAAGTGGTTAAACAAAGCATTCTGAGAAAGTATATTTTGATTCCTATTGTTGGTTCTAAAATAAAACAAGCCTATATTTTTATATACAAACCATTGGCCTAGAGTTCAGTTCTTGAGTGTGTACAACAAGTGCTTTACACTGTCCTCTGATACTGCCTTACTGCTCGACCAAGCTACCACTTTAGAGAGTAAGGTTATATCTAACTTTAGCCTCTGCCTTACCATTGGGGAACTGTGGACCCTATACACCCTGTACCTTACTTTGGTGCAGTATATATAGAGTCACTTTCCTACACCAGTTACTTGCACATGGTCCCTCCCTTTCACCCACTGCTTGAGGTGAGTTTATAGCAGACTGATTTCAATCTTCACACTCCTGTTGTTTTCAGTTCTCCTCACCCTCCCATTGTTTACAATTCTTAATCCACCCTCCCATCGTTGTTTTAAGTTCTCGCACCTACCCTGCCATCGTTTCAATCCTCTCCCTCCCGTGGGAGAGCCAGCTTGACCCCAATAGCTATAGCACGAGCCGAGCCTGGAAAGCATCGCTATCTAACACGCTACTTCCCAACGCATACATTTATTAAAATTAATAGTGTAGCTGCAGATCTTCACCAGTAGTTGAATTTTACACCTCTGGCTGTTAACATCTGTCCAGCGCTCACTGGCAAACAAAGCCGGCTCAACAGCGCACAGCACTGCTTCTCCAACGGAAATATCATAGAAGGGTATGCAAAATTTGAACAGATGTCAAGACATGGTTAAACTGGGCTCCATCTCCTATCGCAAATACAAGTAAGTATTGCTCCAAAAAGGCCACAAACAGGCGGGGAGGATTCTGTAGCTGTTAGTCACCTGAAAAGGCAACTGGGTATTTTTTTTTTTTTTTTAAACCTATGCTGTGCGGGCACGTTCATTTATCATTTTTGTAATATAACAGACAGTGCACACAATTGTTAAAACAGACTCTTGCTGCCCCGCTTTTGCCTTTCGTGGCACTGTAAGAATGCATCTCATCATCCCAAGGGCTCTCACTAAAGTATCATTCAGTTGCTATTTACATTGGGCGTCCCTGTTGGCAGCTTTCAATACACATTCATTTAATACTCCAATAATGTTTTATCAAAGTGCGCAAACTGTCAGTCTGGTTTGCCTCCCCGTCCCCATTTCTAGTGGAGAAGCTGCATTCAGCGAGATCGTGCAATTGTCTAGTCTCAAACTTTCATCTGTTGCTAATAAATCTACCTATAATTCAGAACGGTAGAAGTCTGCCAAGTAACAGGAGAACTCTCACGCAAATAGGACTGTTGACATGGTGACCGCTGATAATTTAAGTTAAGTATGTTTTTTATCACATAACTTACACATTGCAGAGCCAATACCTCTGGCTAAACACTTACAAGGTCCCAAAGGCGAGACCAATTGCATTGCAAATGCTTGTTTGTCATCGTCATCCCCCTCCCCCTTTTTGCCACAGGTACTGATATTTTTCGACTGAAGTGCACTGAGTCCCTGCTAATGTTCCCTCTAATTTCTTTACTCTGTGTGCGGCAGTGCAAGATCTCTGTGCACTGCAGACAAACCTATGCGCACCAAGGAACTGATCATGCATGTGAGCGCTGCGCGTTAAATAAATCTGTGGCAAACACCATTCCAAACCTTTGTTTACAAAAAACTGAGAAAACAGGTGCATTTCACGCATACAGCTACATTTAACGAGGACGTGCGACAGTTATGCAGTGTAGATTCACTCCATGATGACATGAATTGTTTACTCTAGAGGCACCTAAACCACAGGTTTAAAAAAAAAAAAAGGACAGGAATCAGAAGGTTGTACCTGTAAAGGTAAAGTGGTGTCCTGATGACAATGACCTGGAAGGTTAAGAGCTGGTTAATGCAGCCTATATGGCCCCAGAAGAGGGGGATGGGGTGGTGCGATTAACTTCTATAGCATGCAATAAGAAAGCATCCTCAAAGCGATCCTAATGGCGAACAAGTCATAAGGCACTAATGGAGAGGGAGGTGGTCATCTTACCAGCATGAACATGAATGTCTTCACCGAGGAGTTCTGTACCAAAGAGGGTCCCTAAAGGCTGCAGCATGCATTATGCCACCCTAAAGGACCCTACCCCCATACAAACTGCATGCAGCCTGCCACTGTAGAGTGCATGTCATGGTGCGAAACATGAGTGAAAACACACCACTGCACACTCCCTGTGTGCCATGCCAGAGTCACTATATGTAAGTCGCCCCTGCAGCAGGCCTTGTAGCCCCAAGGCAGGGTGCATTATATTACACGTGAGGGCATATCTGCATGCGCAGATATGCCCATATGCTGTCTAGTTCAATTACTAGATGGTACAAGTGAACAGGAAAGCCATCCAAGTATATATACTTAGCACAGGTCATTAGGAGTTACCCAGGTACATGATGGCTTCACTCAAACCTATTGTACGAAAGTAGAACTTTTGACATGGTCACTCCCACTTTTTGCCTGGTGACTAAAGTGATTTTGACTGAAAGTGCACTGGTTTCCTGCTAACTAGGCCCCCAGTGTCAGAGCTCTTTCCCAAAACTGTACAATTGTTCCCCCTATTGGCAAAACCTTTAGCACGTTCTGCAAGTCACTAGTAAATGGCACTCTGGTACCTAGGGCCTGAGGTACTAAAGAGGGTCCTTAAGGGCAGCAGCACGAATTGTGCGACACTAAGGGACCCCTAAACAAGCACATGCAAGGCCGCCATTGCAGGCTGCGTGTCTTGGTGCATTCAAAAGTTAAAAAATAACATGCCACGCCACACATCCCCGTGTGCCATGTCCCCTAACACTGCATGTAATATTTGTAAGCCCCCCCCCAGCAGGCCCGACAGCCCTAAAGCAGGGTGCGGATTACTACCTGTGAGGGCATACCTGCATGAGCAGATATGCCCATGTGCTGGTCAGTCCTATTACTGCCAGTACAAGTGACCAGGGAAGATATTTTAAAACAGGTTCTGGACACTGATGAAAAAGAGTTCTCCAGCTACATATGATTGCTTCACTGAAAATAGGTATGTTTGGTATCAAACCTATATTGATAGACCCACACTGATTCCAGTGATGGATTTGCCAATACATGTACCCAGAGGGCACCTTAGAGGTATCCCCTGAAAATGTACCAGCCTCTGGTGTGCTCCCTGACTGGTTTCAGGCAGCGTGCCACCAGAGACATTGTTCTTACCTCATAGGGTGAGAGCCTTTTGCTCTCAAGAGACCCAGAACAAAAGCCTGTCCGGGAAGAGGGTGTCACACCTACTCCCACAGGATGACCTGCTGATTAACCTTCCTAGGCCGTAAAGCTTCAAAGAGCTGCTGCCTTTGAACTTCGAATCTGGCTTACCCCACAGGAGAGGAAGCACACCCCCTCTGTCCAGAGCCCCCTTGGTACCTGGACAGGTAGGAAAATTAGCTAGTCAGGTAGGCGTGTCACCCCCAGGCTAGTACCACAGCTAAAGTGGGCTAAACTGAGGTGGACACATTTTTCCAGAAGTAGCCATCTTTGTGATGGCATACTTAGGAATTCTGAGACAGGGTTATGCCTACTTCCAACAGGAAGTGGTCATATAGGGGGCGCAATGACTAAGGGTCAGTAGCCCATTGGCTACGGACCCTAAGGGTCAGTAGCCCATTGGCTACTAAACTACACTCCCATAATGCCCTAAATTGAGTCTTTGGGGGGAGCCCCTGGCACCAGAAGAGCAGATCCTGACGACCTACGAAGAAGGACACTGAAGATTCGTGAAAGCACAAGACTCAAGCGATCAACTGACTTGGCCCCAGCCCTGCTGGCCTATCTGCTGTTCCTAGTCAAAACTGCACTCAAGACGTCCTGCAACTGTTGTGCTTCCAAAACCTGGGAGGACTGCCTGCCTTCAATAAAGAACCAAGACCTCCTGTGGAACAGCGGAACTGTTCTCTGAATCCAGCAGAAACTTCAAGGAACGGACTCCGTAACTGCCAAAACCCAACGCCTGAAGCCACCACTGAACCAGTTGCTCTAAGCACAAGTCGAAGTGGGCCGACAGTACCATCGAGGGCACCAGCCCGGCGAGTCCATCGGGGTGTCACCCCTCGGGGACCCTCTGTCACCTGCAGCCTTTGCACGTAAGCCCCCTCTACCGCAACTGCTCCCGGTAAGAAAACCTGAAGCCAAAACACACCCCAGACCGTAGAGAATAGGACCAAAGGTGTCCCTATGTCCCCGAGCATTGTGAAACCTGAGCCCCCACCGTTGGTTCAGCCTGACTGGCCCCCCCATTCAAAGCATGCAGCCTCTGTCAACAGCGACCATTTTCCACAGAATAACACATTGGGCAATTGACATGGTTTTGTACCTCTGCACCTGGCCGCCTTTTTGAACTTAAAATAATTCATATTTATAATTGTACTTACCTAAACGATTTGCTTCGGTGTGGATCTCCGTCTTGAGTTGGTTGTCTCATTTATCGACCATTGTGTGTATTTACAGATGTCTTTAACAACTCTGTGATAAGCCTAAGGCTGCTCGACCACACTACCCCTTAGCAGAGCACCTTGGGATGGCCATATTAAGCCCCCTGTCCACTCATGAGGGAACCCCTGGACTATTTACACAATATATCTCATTTTGATATATCATAAATTGCCAGCTTCCTACACCTATGGTCTTTGGTATCCAACACCTTGTCTTAATAAATCTGTACTGTTGCCAGTACAAGATTTATTATGACATGCATCCAGAGGGTACGTTAGAGGTACTCCCTGAATAACCTACCACTATCTAGTGTGCTGGCTGATCTCGACCAGCCTGCCACCACTGACTAGTTTGACCCCTTGCAAGTGAGAGCCCACGTGCTCTGAGGCCAGAAACTATGCCTAAACCAGAGAAAGGCATTCACACCTGCTCCAGCAGGATGGCTATTGATTTAGCATCTCAAGGCCAGAGGTTTCAAAGCCCCTGCCGCCTTTGATATGCGACCCCGGCATCCCCCAGACTTGGGAGATACCACCCCCTGCCTTGAGGCCCATTTGGCACCAGGAAAGTCGGGAAATTAGCTATGCAAGTAGGCGTGTTGCACCACCAGGCTAGTCACACCCCTAAGGTGGGCTGCCTGATGTGCTCCACGAAAGAAGGATTTTACCGTTTTGTTTTTGATGGAATTACGAACTCTGAGTCAGGGTTATGCCCACTCTCCACAGGAAGTGGGCATACAGAGGGTGTAGAGACCCCAAGTGTAAGTAGCCCATTGGCTACTCCCCTTAACGTCCCTAAATTAAGTATTTAGGAGGCCCCGACACCAGGAACTCAGATTCACCTGACTAAGGGAGGATGACAAAGAAGAGCCAAACTACGCAAGAACTGATGACTGTGGACTTGGCGCCAAACCTGCCTGCCTGCTCCTGTCCGGACAATTGCAAAGACCCGACTTCTCCTGCAGCTGTGCATCTCCCAAAAGCATTGGAGGTCTGGCAGAACTACACAAACCAGCCAGCATCTCCCTCAAAGTGGAGGAGCCACTACCCAGCAGCCTGTAGGCACCGACCGCAAAGTCCAGTACACCGATCTGCTGACCACCAGGTCCATCAACGCAACAGCCGCCCAGGAAGAGGTCACCATACTTTAGAAGGTCAAACTCGTCCCTCCACCGAGTGTGAAGACACCAGGACCCATAGGAGCTGCCCTACACAAATACCCAGGGTACTGGAGCCCTTGCAGCAGCCAAAGTCTTGTTCAGTATCTAGCCCAGACACCAACACCGCCAAGACCGACCTGCCACAGTGGGAAGTCCGCACCAGAGAGGCCATCGTCGAGAGTGGCCCTGCTGTCCTGTTTTGTCCTCATCTCCAGGTCGACCTAACAAGGGTGAGCTTCCAACAAAAGCGACCCGCCGGACAAAACACCTCTGCACTCGAGCCCCCAAAGCCAGAGTCAGTCTACCGACAGTGCAACCTTAATCCAGACACCCTCAAAAACTGAGCCCCCCTGCGGGTTCCGACGGACTTGTCACTGCGTCCCACTTGGAGTATTTTTCGGATAACAGGTTTCTCCATAGACTTCGGCAGTAGCATTCAAGGCTACCCTTGCGACCAGCACCTCTGCACCCGGACACACCAGGGAAGGTAAACAAAAACTGCTAGTTGTTCTAAGGACCGTGGCCCTAATAACCTCAAGTCCAGAAGATCAGTCCTGTAAGTCGTTTGTAAGTGACCCTATGCAGTGTATATTTCACCCATAGGATATTACCACGTTCGAGACTTTTGCCTCAAATCTGACAGCAGTATTTTCTCGGTTTCTGAAAATCGCCAACTTGAAAGGTACTTACCTAATCTCGTAGATCTTGATGCCTAAATTAATATAAAAATCTTTGTTTCTAAATTGGTGTCGGATTTCCTTATTGAGTGGGTCTCGTGTATTGCCTGTGTGTGTGCAACAAATCCCTAACACTACCCTCTGATAAACCTAAGGCTGCTCGACCAGACTACCGCAAATAGAGCACCTTGGGATTGTTAAAGCAAGCCCCTGTACCCTAGTAAGGGATACCTGGACTCTCTGCACAGTGCATTTGATTTTGGTACACTATATAGAGAGCCAGCTTCCTACACTTCTCCGCCCTAAAGTGTATCAGGAAAAGTTTAAATTTGCTACATTGTAACCCTACCACATCCTAGTCACCCATTTAGTACCATAAATTCAGCCAGTATCAATCAGAGTGAACATATTTGGTAGGAATACTGGGGTGGGTGGATGGAGAACTGACATCTGAGGAATATTATAAACGCAGAAGACATACTGCAACATCTAATGCATGCTATAATTTAAGAGGAAGGTAGTCAATGGATGGCTGATTCAGGTTAAAATCACTTACGCTCTGATGGTGCTGTTTGTTTCAAAACCACCTGGTTCCAGTGTCTCAGTTAAGAAGTTAACATAGTGGATCCACAAATCGACACTCAGAGGAATTGCCTGTAGGCCTCGCCGATAAACCTACAGAAATAAGACAAAGAACAGAACACAATGCACTTTGAATGTTCGCACAATCCCAACAAAACCAACGCTATGTTATCCAGTCATCCGAAGAAATGCTAATTACTGGAATTAATCTGCCATTACCATTCGAGTGGAGGTTGGATAGAACATGGCAGTGTTCTGCTCTCCACGTTCAGTCTTGATCTTCAGCTCACGGCAGTTCCTGCATTCTGACCAGCTGAGGGCAGGCTTTTGGGATACTGACCATAGGGCACAGACCCATTAGAACCACAAAGGCAGCGTCTGGCCAAAAATGCAATCAAACGTTGCAAGTGTGACTTGAAAATCAGCTATATTGTTTGGAAAATGTAAAAACAAGTTCAAGTTACAAAAATCCCTGCCCCTACTCATTTAAGCTGCAGTGTAATCATGGGGCTTGCACTGCAAAGGTTGATAAACTGTGGAAGTTAAATGCACCTGTCAACAAAGAGAGAAAACATTAGCTACATGTGCCACAAAAAAAGTGACAAATGTGACATTAAAACTCCGAGAAAAAAGAAAATCCACTTTCACCTTAAAGAATGCGTTCCGTGTTTCATGTCATCACACTGCAGCTAACATAACAGTAGCTGCTGCTTACCTCATCAGCCTGTGTAATGTTATTGTGCCGTCTTTCCAGGTCAGCATACTTTTTCCAATAGCCATAACAATATGGATAGTGTGAAAAAAAGTGGTCAAATGCACTCCGGGCAGCCACAATGTGATTCTGCAAGGCACAAAAAAAGATAAATATGTTTAATTTTTATTTAAAACAAGTACATAGTATATGATGTCCCAGTATGGGATGGAAATCATTAAATGTTTCAACAAACATTTTCTTACCATTCTCTGTAAGTCCAGTTACACTTGTAAGACATTACCACGTGCATGAGCTCTGTCAGCTAATGCGAAACAACTTAGATCCAAATGTTACACCTTCTGCATGCTGCTTTTACCTTTGCGACTCAGGCAGAAATGGTTTTAGAGGAGGTGTGACCCTGCTGAAAGAACGGAGCCCACAAGGAAACAGACAGGGTAGGCGTTGGTTAATCTCACTTTAAGTCTTAAAGCATCTTTATTTGGACTACAGCAGAATATACAAGTCACAACATTTTCAGCAGTCAAGTTGACCAAGATACCTTCACTACAGGCTGGACACAATGCAGTGCCTCTGCGAGTAACCACGCAGTGTCCTTACATTTCTCTCCCCCCTCCCCCCACCACATGTCTAAAAGGAGCTTACTCTGTAGGTCACAGTAATCTCAGAGTCGGAGCTTCAGTTAACAGTTTGCTGTTTACCAACCCTTGCAGAGGGCACTTCTGTGTGCAGAGTGTTACAAGTGACATATAACTTCCAGTGGCATGTAATCTTTGTGACCTCAGAAGCTGTAGTAGACCAATACCCCCTTCCTTTGTGAGTCTCTCCCCTAAGCAATGAGGTCCCCACCCCTTGCAGGCCTTACAAGTGCACAAAAATGGCCCAGTTGTTCACCACTCTGCTTCAAGCAGGACTAAGGGGGTAGAGGGTGAAGGTGAGTAGAGTGTGTAAGTGGGAGGTGGGTGCAAATCTAACCATGGAAGGCTGGGTAGGATGGGAACACACTCATGGGTACAATGCATGAGACTTCTAATTTCAGGGGTATGCCACTTTGAGCAGAAAGAAAGCCCATATATATATCAGTTTCCACATTTCCTCTTTGAAACTGCTGCAAGCTTCTGTAAGACTAGGTGGGGGGAGTTGTGATGGGAGGCCCTCGCTCCACCATCTTAAGCGGGCTGGGAGCTCCTACTGAGCCTTCCAGGCAGGTGACAACCCAGTTAGGGTTGTACCACCCAGTGACTGGAGCACCTGACCACTGCTTTACAGGAGCTGCAATCCATAAGCCCAACAGGATCCTTCAGGGGGCCTTTTAAGGCTGCTGCTATGAGTGGGGAGTGCAGCAGGGGCTCGCTCTCACTTGCAACATTGAATGTCACTCAACACTACGTGGGCGCCACTCATTTGTTCAATGTTTCCTCTCCCATTGGGATTAAAATTAAAACTTAATTATTGGCGTGCTTACATATAAGGCAGAATTAAAAGGAAAGTTTAATCTTTTCTTCCCCAATCTTAGTTTAAGTTGAATGTAGAAGAGCTTTAACATATGCCCAGCGGATTGTTGACGTTTGCTGTGCCAGCCTACTACCTGAAAGTAATAGTTTTTAAAAGCCCAAATTCCTCTTCAAAAGCTTACTTCCCTAAACGATGAACAATTGCAATATATTTGCCTTCAAAGATTGTTATTACCCAGGATGGAATGGCTTCTTACTTGCAATTAAAGTACTTTCTCAGGGGAATCTCCACTGAAGTCATAAGCTCCAGCCCACATGCGGGGATCCCAGAGCTCTTTTCACAGTATGCCTTCTTAAGTGTAGATGTTCGCCTTTCTTCAGGAAGGCCTATAAAAACCCTGAACATGAAGCCTGTAAGGAAGGCTACAGTGGCCAAATTCTTCAGATTATACTTTAAAAAGGGTAAAGAAACATATATACACATATATTTAAGGCCAAATGCTTTTGTAGTCAGCTTAAATCTTTCACAAACTTTTTTTGTAAAAGTAGAGAGATGAAGGATAGAAGGACAGTGTAGTCCAATAGGCTGCCATTATGTAAGTGTAAAAAACAGCTTCTGTGCCTTTAAGGACCTGGAGGCCACTAGTATCCCATCAAGCCCAGCAGGTAGCAGTCGCTTTAGTTCTTTTTGACGAGATGTGGCCGTGATAGACAAGACCAATAATCGCCTCCGTCCTCTCCACCAGGGAGGCGGGAGGGTTGATTATGACTTCAATGGAGATTCCCTTGAGAGAGAACTGGGATTACAGGTAAGAAAACATTTCTTCTCTCTCAGGGGAACTCCACTGATGGTCATAAGCACTGAATAGAGCAGCCAGCCCATCCCCACCAAGAGCGGTGGAAAAGACAGGTGCAGTGTCCTTAGCCGTCGCGTTTTCATGGTCTTGAAGTACTCTCGGGTCTCTTTGGGTGCCTGTAGGATGCAGGGAAGCTGGTCCGCTGCTTCATGGGAGTTCTTGGTTCCTGGGTGAAGTGCTGGCAGGTCTCCCAGGCTTTGGGGACTCAGCAGCTGCAGAACAAGTTGTCTTTTAGTGTAATTGTCGAAGTTGGTGCCAAGTCAGTTGCTGATTCTTCTGTTATTGCTCTTTGCAACTCTTAAAGTCCCTCATCTTTTTTCAGGTCGGATCGGATTTTCTGGTGCCAGGGGCCCCCTAAATACTGAATTTAGGAGCGTTAGGGGAGTGTAGGGTAGTAGCCAATGGGCTACTGACCCTTGCGGTCACTACGCACCCTACATGACCACTTCCTATGGAAAGTGGGCTTAACCCTGTCCCAGAATTCCTAAGTTTGCCATTACAAAGATGGCCAACCCTGAAAAGTTGTGTCCACTTCAGGTTAGGCCACCTTAGGAGTGGTACTAGCCTGGGGGTGGGCATGCCTACCTGGCTAGCTAATTTTCTCGCCTGTCTAGGTGCCAACGAGCTCTGGACAAAGGGGGTCAGCTTCCTCTCCTGTGAGGAGAGCCAGACTCGCATTTCAAAAGGTGGGGGGCTTATTTGGAGCTTGCCAGCCTGAGAGTGCTCATCAGCAGGTCATCCTGGGGGGAGGGGTTATCACCCTCTTCCCGAGCAGGCTTGGCTTTGTTTCTGATCTCCTGAGAGCAAAGGCTCTCACCCTTGGGGTTCAGACACTCGTCTCTGATGGCAGGCTGGCAGTAAACAGTGAGCCAACACACCAAGGGCTGGTAGGTTTTCAAAGGGCACCTCTAAGGTGCCCTCTTGGTGCATGTATTAAAGAAATCCACTACTGGAATCATTGTGGGTTTATTAATATGGGATGTTTGATATCAAACTTCCCTCTTTTCAGTGAAGCCATCATGTAGCTGAGGAACTCCTTTTCACCAATGTCCAGCACCCATTTTAAAATGGCTTCCCTGTTCACTTGCGCTAGCAGTAATGGAACTGACCAGAACAGGGGCATATTTGCTCAGGCGGATATGTCCTCGCATACAATATAATGCACCCTGCCCTAGGGCTGTAAGGCCTGATGTAGGGGTGACTTACAAATATTGGATGCAGTGTTAGGGGGCATGGCACAGGGATGAGTGCCATGTCGTGTTTTCACTTTTGTCTGCAACAAAACACGAAGCCTGCAGTGGCAGTCTGGCATGTGTTTGGTGAGGAGTCTCCTAGGGTGGTACAATTCATGCTGCAGCGCTTAGAGACCCTCTTTAGTACCTCAGGCCCTAGGTACCTGGGGTTCAATTTACTAGGGACTTACAGAGAGTACTAAAGGTTTTGCCAATAGTGGGAAACTGTACAGTTTTGGGAAAGATATCCGGCATGGGGGCCTAGTTAGCAGGAACCCAGTGCACTTCCAGTCGAAATCACATCAAATACCAGGCAAAAAGTATAGGTGACCATGTCAAAAAGGGGCACGGTCATACAATCCGCTTGAACATTTTGAACACCTGGGAGATGAGTTACAGTGATTCGCAGGTATCTGGCTATCAGCCGCTTCCAAACTGTCTGGACCTCGTTCCCCCTTGCTTGTTGGAATAGTACATGGCTGTCGTGTTGTCTATCTGAACAAGCAGGGAGTGAGACTTGAAGGACGAAGCGAAAGCCTTCAACCCCAGGTGAACTATGCATAGCTCGAGATGAGCTCGATCTATGATCATACGAAATATTGGGAATTAGTCGATGAGTGACTTCGGAATTGATTTTAGATTGGACTATTCCGAATGATTAATCTTGTTTGGAAACGACTAGCTAATGGACTGCTATTCCTGTTCTTTACCTGTACAGAATGTGATATATAAATTCTAAACTGTATGAGGACGTTAAAATATATTTGTAGGTACAACTTAACATATCGCCTCGTGACGTTGGCATTGTTGGAAGATTGTGGAGCCAATCCGTCCTCATCTATGAAAGGTCTGTAAACATTTGGGAATGATAATTTTCCCTTATATATATTTTCTCCTCCATGAACTCAGTGGTTTTAGACTGACATTGGTTTGTCGATTTTGGACCCTACTTTATCTTTTTATAGAGCGGACTACGTGTGACTATTGACTGTGAATAATCCCTCGTCCTTCCAAAAAGTTCAACGTAAGATGGTAAGGGAAATGTTGAGAATGAACTGGTCCTATTTCTGAACTTTCCGTTTACTCACTTTTTAGTGTGTTGGAGGCAAGGCACAATTTTGATATGCCTATGCGCGAGGCATTTGGTCTTTGAACAATTTTAGCTCACAAAACACCTTGTCATTTCAGGGACTCACCTTTTATGTTTAGAGCTTACTAATACAAAATAATGGTCAGGAGTAACCACTATTTCTTTGGTGGCGTTTTTACCTGTTATCACAGAACCTGTGGAATTTCCATTATCTAATAGTGCTCGTCTATTTCACCATGATGTTACTAATTGCTAGGGTTTCACGCTATCTTTTTGTGGTGTGTGTCCTAAGTGGAACAGAACACATGTGTGGATTTTTTGTGTTTGTATTGTCTTATGTTGTAAAGTACATGTTATGAAATATACTGGTCTAACAACTGTCCAACTCCTTTTCAGGACCTAGTCATGGACTTCAAAGACCCTCATATGGGGCCTGTGAATGTGGTTATTTATGGGATAGTCCTTGTAAATAGTCGCATGTTGTGTTTGTCTGTATATGATATGTCTATATTTAGTGTTGTTGTCAAATGGAACTTTGTATGGCTGTGTGTGTATATATATATATATATATATATATATATATATATATATATATATTATATGTACTGTTACTGTTTGCAGCCCTGACGACGCCTTTTTTAAGGTGTAACGCGTTGGCTGTGATTTTGAGAAGACAGAAAAAGAAAAAAGAAGAATATAATTAAAGCAAAGAAATCAATACCATTAATGAAGACCTGCAATTGTTCATTTACCGGTCTTCTAACTTTTGATACTCAATGAATTGTGGTTGCCTCTCTTTTGGTCTATAATTCATGTTTATAGTTTGATCAATGAGCAGCTGATCATTGAGGTGGGCAACTTGACTGTATCAGTACAACATAGGTGACGATTTCAGGTAGTGCGGCTGTTCTATCCTGGGGTGCTTTTTCATTGTATTTAGCATAATGTTCTGATCGTAAGTGTTCTACAAGCCTTTTTGAAGAAAGGAGAACATCTACACTTAAGACATACTATGAAAAGTGCTCAGGGTTCCCCGCACGTGGGCGGGACTATTCCGTGCATATGACTTCAATGGAGATTCCCCTGAGAGAAATGTAGTTACAGATACGCAATGAATAATAATTTCATAAGCACCCGTTGTGCATTTCTAACTTCAAAACAATGTCATTACTAACACGCTACAGGATGATAGCAGCTTAAATGTGTGATTTGGGCAAACTGGTTAGACGCACCAGTTGGATGTTTTGAAGTTATAAAAATGACTACGTTCTTGGAAGCAACCCATAAAAGACCATGCGGAAGGTCAGCCTTCATGAGCAGAGACAGATTTTTTTTAGCACTTTTGGAAAACTGCCTGGAAATATGAAGCTTTTCGCTAAATTCTTCAATAATTATACTGACCGAAGCCCACCCCCTTGAACTTCCCTAGGTAAACTTGGGCTTGTACAATGCGCATGTTCACTCACTCAAGGTCATATCAAAAGTGGTTCAAAGTGGGGGGTATTTTTTTCTGGCTACTCCCCTGAGGTGGGGCATGAGCAGAACTTAAAGATTCTGCCAGTAATGTGGCAGAAAGCTAGTGCCAGGGAACAACTTGTAGCCTTCAAAATTAGTTGCCCATGGTACTGTGCCTCCCCTACACTCAGCCACAATAAGATAAGCAAAATATTTTCTTTATGAGAAAGAGACCTCATGAAGCATTAGTGTTACTAAAATATCTAAAGTTTCATAGGCACATTTCTTGGCCTGCTGAGTGGTAAGGCACATCTTTTTTAGATGGAAGCCTACCAGACAGCGCAGCACTCTGGTTTGCCAATGAAATCTTGGGGAGCTTCCCTGGGATGCATTCAGCCATTGCTTACCATTGGTTTTGTGGTTGATAACTCACATGTGCTTGCTTTCTATTTGCTGGCTTTATTTGTTTCAAGCTGTCCCGTTTGAGTTTGTCCCTTCCCCAAACCCGGTTTACTGTATTCTTCCACCAGTAAAGGATTTCTGTAAAATAGGCCTTTAAATCTTGTTCTGATCTTTTCACATTTGCTGTGCATTCAAAAGAAGAGGTCAAATGTCAGGCTCTACCTTGCAGGGTGCTTGGTGTTTACTTTTCTTTCTCGGACTTCAAAGAGTATTTAAGTGACAATCATGCTGGGCGGGGAACTTGAGGAAGCCTGTACGATGTTCTTTTTTTTTCTAGCACACAACAAAACTAAAATGTTATATTCTGAAGTATCGTCGCAGTTCATTTATATCTGAATTACAAAAGTGCAAAATGTAGCACATTTTTGGGTAATTCTGAAGTGCGGGGAAACATTTTAATTTGATCAAAACAAATCAATACACTAGGTGATGACATTTCCACACATTGTTTGTGCGCTGTATAGTTTTAGCATTAAAACTATGTCTGAGCAAATGGAATGGTCGATTCAATTGAATATGGGCAGTGTGCTACCACACCACGCATATTCCACTCTACTCTGCGCCACCCCACTCCACTACACTCCGTGCCACCCCACTCTACTCCACCCCACTCTACGCCACTCTACTCTATTCTGCACCACTGCATTCAATGCCACTGTGTAGCACTCTACACCACTCTACTCTATATCACTGCACTCTACCCTGCATCACTCTACGCCACCACTCTACTCTGAAAAAATCTACTTTATGCCACTGTAATCTAGGCTACTGCGCTCTACGCCACGCCATGCGACTGCACTCTACGCCACTTTACTCAAATCCAACGCACTCTATGCAACTGTACTCTAAACAAATCTACTATGCACCACTGTACTTTACGCCACTTTACTCAAGGAAGGCCTCGAAAAATCCACTCGCATTTGAGGGTGAAATTTTAGCAGGTCGAGCTATTTTTAGCACTTACTTAACCCTGCTGGCGAGTAAACTTAAGCTGGAAGAAACAGGTGCTCTGTTTCTTCAGAAAGTGAATGAGCAATTAAAACCTGTTTAAATCTTGTTTTATCTTGAGACATTTGCCAACTGCTCAAGGACAGGGCAAATGTCAGTTTGTCTTTTCACTAATTGTTGCTCGTGTTCCTGGAAAATGGTGTTTACTTTTCTCTTTTTACAGTTAATGCTTTTTGTCAAGTGAGCTATTCGACAATAATTGTGAAACAAAATGCAGTAAAATGTCCTTTTTTTTCTCCAAAAGAACATTTGAACAGATTGTAAATAAATAGTACAAGTAGATCAGAAATTATGAAAGAACTTTTTTTTTTGTAATTCAGAAGTGTGATGCAAACAGATTTAAATTGGAGGAAAACAGAACACTTTACTTGGTGATGTGCAAATGACAAATATTTGCATAAACTTTATTTGCAAACATTGTACACTATATAGTTTTAAAACCACATGTCAGTGACAAATTCTGTGGCCATTTCAATGTAAAATCTGCGGATTGCAAATAAGTGGGCTGCTACTTTATGCTTTAGTTATTTATTTATTAAAAGTGATAGTTTTTAAACATGATGTGAGAGACATTCCTGGCCAAGCCCTGATAATGCATTTAATGAACTAAGAAGCAAGTCTGCAGTCAAGTGTATCTTATATGTGGGCTAGATTTGCATTCTATATGGAGTTAATGTTTAGTCTTTTAAATCAAACAAACGAGTTTTCTGTACAGCAGACATGCTGAACTCGCGTATTTGAAGGTACTCTCATATATGATAAAGAAGAAAATGGCGTCTCAGTGAATTAAAATACTTGCCCAGGATCACATAATTTGAAACCAGTTTATGGGTCAAGAGCATTATAATTAGGTCGAGTAGATTATTTAAGTCACTAGACCTGCAGGTCTAGTAACATTCTTTGGATTTTTCAAGCCCTGTCAAGGACACTATAACACTACACTCCACGATACTCCACTCTATGAAGCTCTACAACTACACCACGCAACTCCCTCTATGCCCATTAACTCCACTCTATTTTCAACACACTACTACACTCTGTGCCACTCCACGTCATGTCACTCCACTTGACTCTACAACACTCTACTTTACGCAACACCCTCTACACCATTCCGCTTTATACCACTCCACAAAACTCTATGCCACTCCGTTCTACGACACTTAACGCCTTCTGTAGGAAACTGGGCTTTTGTTGCAGTAGTCCCCACCCCCCCGCCCTCTCTTTTCGCCAGATATTTGATGCAACTCTGACTGAAGTGCAAAGAGTTCCTGCTAACCAGGTCCCCAGTGCCAGGGTTATTTCCCCAAAGCAAGACAACTGATCATTTGATCCCCAAGTGACCAGGCATTTAGTCCCTTGTAATTGGTAACTAATACCTAGAGCATACGTACTAAAGAGGGTCCCTAAGAGCCGCAACACATCTTGTGCCGCACTAAGGGACCCAGCACCAAACCCATACAGACTGCAACTTAAGGCTGCATGACAAGGTGCTCCAAAAACTGAAAACATGACATGGCACACTCGAGTGCCATGTTCCCCAACACTACATGTAATATTTTTACGTCAACCATACAGCAGGCCTTACAGACCTATGGCAGGGTGCATTATATTACATGTGAGGACATATATGAATGAGCAGATATGCCCCTGTTCTGGCCAGTTCAATTACTGACAGTACTAGTGAACAGGAAGCCATCTTAAAGTACATACTGGGCACTGGTCAAAACGAGTTTCCCACCTACATAATGGTTTCACTGAAAACTATGGTGTTTGGTATCAAACACTCGTATTAATAAATCCACACCGATTCCAGTGATGAATTTATTAAAACACGCACCCAGGGGGAATGTTAGAGGTACCCCCGAACCCTACTAGCTTTCCAGCATGCTGGTGGACTGGTCCAGTCTGCCACCACAGAGGAGTTTGACCCGCTAGGAGATGAGAGCAGCACTCAGATCAGGAACAATGCCTGATCTGGAGAGAGGTGTTCTCACCTTCTTCTCCAGGAAAGCTGGTAAATCAATATATTGAGGCAAGAGGCTTCAAAGGCCTCTGCCACCTATGATAAGCGACCGAAGGCTTCCCCAGACAGGGGAGATGCCATCCCCTGCCCTGAGCTCATCTGGCCCCAAGACAGGCGGGAAAATTAGATATGCAGGAGGAGTGTTGCACTGCCAGACTGGATACACCTCTAGGATGAACAGCCTGAAGTAAACACAAATTTAGAAATACCACCATCTTGTGTGTGTTGAAATTAGGAATTCTGGGACAGGCTGATGCCCACCCCCCCAAAGAAAGTGGTCATCGAGTGGGTGTAGTGACCCCAGGGATAAGTGGCCCATTGGCTACTACCGCTCACTCCCCTTAAGCCAATAAATTGAGTATTTAGGGGGACCCCCAGATACCAGGACTTCAGATTTCGACTGACACCAAAGAAGTGGACTAAGAAGACCGCTGACCCAAGAACCGAGGAGCACAACTGACTTGGCGCCATCCTAGACAGCCTGACTGCTGCACCCAATCCTCTTCGAGCAATCAACTTGTCCTGCCGCTGTGCAGACTCCAAAAAACCTAGAGGACTGCCAGGGCTTGGCCAACTGCCAAAGAAACTCCCTTGGAGTAGAGGAGCTACTCGCCTACAACCGCAAGCACCAAAGAAGCAAGACCCGGGTTACCATCCTGCCACCTACCAGGGCTACAGACACAGCAGCCGCCCAGATAGAGGTAACTGTGCTCCTACAGGTCAGATCCGTCCTCCCTCCAAGTAGGGGGATGCCAGGACCGACAGGAGCTGCACATCACCAATACCTGGGGTACCGGACCCCTTGCAGCAGCTAAGGCTGGATGTGTCCAGACCGGACACCAACGCCGAGAAAAAACAACCTGCACGTCGAGGGACTTCAAGGACACGGAGACCCACAACGTGGGTGGCTCAGCTGCCCTGTTTGCTCCTCTGCAGCAGAAACGAAGACAAAGAAGTGAGTCTGCGACTACCACCACCCGATGCCTCAAAGTACCCTGCAGCCAGGCTCCACAGTCAAGAGTCCAAGGGAGGAGACGGTGCCAACGGGGTCACAAGACTCACAAGAGCTAAGCTCATCCTGGGGTTTACCCAGGCTCAACTTCCTGTCGCCGCCTTCAGACTCTTTCTGCAGGCCCCATCCAACTGAGTGACTTCAGCACAGAACCAGATGCCAAAAGAAACCACTGCACTCAAGCCCCGCAGCACGAGGCAAAGTGTACCAACGGTGTCCCCCCCCCCCACACCGAGGACCTCAAGGGTCGAGCTACCCTGTACGTTACCCCCAGATAGGCCCCCCCCCCAGCAGGGCCGGACTGGGCATAGCGGGCACCAGGCTTTTTCCCGGTGGGTCGTTAGGGCGGGAGCCGGTTTTTGACCCGTGGGGGCCGTTTTGTTACTGGGTGCCGGTTTTGCAGCAGTGCTGAAATTTCGCCCCCCTGTAACAAAAGCAGCAGCTTGACACTAGCACCTCCCCTTGGGGCAGGCACTTCACAATAGCATGCCCTCCCAGGCGCCGGTCGAGCAAATTCGCCAGGGCTGGTTTCTGTCCTCAGTACGGCCGTGCCCCCCAGTCCTAGCGTGCAGCCTCTTTCTAACCAGACCGATCCCCATTGGCCCATCCCCATACACCATAACACAACTCTGGACCCGGACACCCAAGTGCCTCTCGAGGTGACCTGTTGAGGAGGCCTTGGACCTTGCCCCATACTCACCTTAAGTCTCAGAGGACAGTCCTGTAAGTTGCTATTAAGTGCAAGAATGCAGTACATGTTTTCCCCCATAGAATAACATTACCATATCCAGAATTCCTTCCGCCCGACACCGACTCAGTCCTGGGACTGACCGACACCCAGTCGGCGGTCCCGACCGGCCCATTACAATGCTACTGAACACTGTTCGTTTGCATTGCACTTTTCTCAATGGGAGCTCGTGTTATGGCCGTAAACCCAGCATAACATAAGCTTCCATTGAGAAAAGGGAGGTGCAGTTCATCCCTGCACCCTGTGGCAGGCATCTCTAGGTGCCTGCCACAGGGTGCAGGGATCAACAGGGAGGCACCATAGGTGCTCCATCTGCCTCCAACCGGAGGCTGTGCACCAAAGGGGGCCCTGCTGAGGGCCCCCAAAGTTGAATTCCGACAGCCTTTCTGTGTCGGAAAGGCCGGCACGGAAAGGCTGTCGGAATCAGACATTGCAATCTCAAGGGCGGAAACGCCCACCCTTGAGATTACTTGCCGGCTTCCGACAGGCCAACGGGCTCTCCGACCCTGTAGGAAGCCAGCCAGAATGACCGGCCGGTTTACTTTACGACCGCCTCCATCATTATGAGGCAGTCGTCAAGTAAACCAACCGGCCCATTACGATGCGACCCTATAGTCCGAGCCTTTACGGACCACATCGTAATCGGCCCCAAAGTGTTTTATTTAAAAACATATTTCCTTCTATGAAAGTTTTGTGGACTTAGTAAATAAATATACTAAAGTACTATTTTTATAAATGGGCCTCGGATTTAATCATCTAGTGTCTCTCTCATTTATTGCCACTGTGTGTACAACAAATACATTAATACAACCCTCTGATAAGCCTAACTGCTAGCCCATACTACCATAAAATAGAGCATTAGTTGTATCTATTTAGGCTCTGTACAATCTCTGGAGATCCACTGGACCTCTTTTTGGTATAGTATATGGTGTGCCAGCCTCTCACAGGTCCACTATATAAAGAGCCAGCTTACTATACCTTCCACGGCACTCAATTACACTCCATTTTACGGCACTCCATGCCACTCTCCTTTATTCCTTTAACTTTAAGCCATACTGGTGTACAACATGGCTAAAACATATCGGCAAAGCCAATAGCTGTTGCATAGGTTGTTTGAAAAGTTGACATCCAAGTTATCCACTGCAAAGGGGTAGGGACACTAAATTCTCAATGCTTCTCTCAACGAGTCGGTAATTGCAGTATGATGTATCAAACAAAACAAAAAAACAATCCAACACGCTTATAATGCAGCTCATAGCCTTCAATTTAACATTAACAAATCCCTTTAAAAAACCTGTTCATTTTTGCAGGCCTACGTTCCCATATTAATAGTTGCAACACATTGAGGATCCCAGTGATTGTCAAAGTGTGCCGTCATTACTTTTGTGCTAAAGACAACAGGTAATTTTGGTGTTCCACATTTCTGTGTACATTTATTTATTTATGGCACCTTACAGCAGTGGGGACTGGTGTATTCAGAAGGATGGTGGTATATGCATACCGTGGAAATTTTTGATGCTCAGTTTACTAATTTTTTTTACGTGCAATAAAAGTTTGAGTACTCAACATTTGCTGTTCTGCGTCTCCGACAAATTGTTGGAAGTCCGTGTTTTCTGTCATCTCTGGTCAAGTTTCCTAAACATCCGTTCTCTTTGTTCTAGGCCCTACATGAACGGGTCCTATGACATTTCTACTGAATGCCGAAAAATATTTTTAGTATGTTATTGAAACCACTTGTCAGAACCTCTGATGAGGCGTGCTGAGGGTTCTGGTAGAGCTCTGGCTAGTAGCTTGATATTGGTTCGGTTATGTTTCTGCTCAATGATTTTTATTTTTTTTAACAACTTTTTGTTAAGCTTCTGCATGAGTACAATACACATTACAAGTACAGTATTATGTAATGTTTCAGATAATCAATGTCCCATTAGGCCAATGCATCACATATAGTAGCTGAAACATCTGTAGGGGATAACGTAACCGACACAAATGATAGTTAACCGCTTGAACAAGCAGGGCACTAACAGTTCCAGCGTCAAGATCTGTGTTTCCTATGCGGAGGGGTGTATGTATGGCACAGGCGGGCTTCCAGCTCCTTAGTTCTGTTATCACCCACAGCAGGCACAAGCACAGCATTCCAGCACCGCTTCAGTCACACATGGAAGGGTGAAGCACTCCAGGCAGGCATGGCGTCGGGAGCAAAGAAATTTGGGGGGGGGGGGGGCCAGAATCATGACTCACTGCCGGACCCCCTATCACCTGTCCCCTTAAAGTAGACCTGTAACTCACACACAAGAGCATCCCACTACTGCGCGTTAGAAACTCTTCATAGGCCCCTCGCCTCCTCTCTGCACAGCGCTGTGGACGCGGCTCTACTCCATTTCAACATTGCCGCATGCCAGTAGGACATGCTCGGAAGGCAGGCACTCTTCCAGTTCATGGCAATTGCATGTTTAGTTATATTTAGCGCCAAGTCTATGAAACTGACTGTTGCGCCTCTCAGTCTCCTACGTTGATAAATCCCCAGTAATCCAGAGTCCATTGTGCTGAGATCAACTCTACCCATAACCTCCGGCAAGGCATCTAGGACAGCCCCCCCATATTAACTGGGCCTCTGGACAGTTCCAGAACATATGTGCCATATCTGAATTTCCGGAACCACATCTAGGACACACAGACTCGCTTCAATACATTCAGTGCAGTCGCTCTGGGCTAAGATAGGCCCATGTTTCTGCTCAATTACTTTATTAACTCATGAACAGATGGTGTTGTCTTTATGAGGGACATGTACTGAAATGTGCACTAAAACTACTTGTATGAAATCCCACTGAGACGAAGTTAGATGTTATCATTTTAAAAGAACAGTATTTTAAGCATTTGATTACTCAAATGTAGGTCCCGAATTCAGCCCCATGATGGTGTTAACTAGGAAGACTATCAGTTGATGTCAAGCCAACTTATCAGTTTACCCAGGACTATTCCTAAAGCATGGCCAGTGCAGCATACAGTGCCAATTTTCCTTCGTAAAGCTGCTTAAACATGACTTTCCCAACTCAATTTAGGAGTGTGGACACACAAAAGTCAAATTTACCTTGCACTAAAAGTTTTTTTTTTTTTTTTTTTCGTTTTTTTTTAAAGAGGTTATGTACATGTACTTGAAGAAGAAGAAAAATTTGATTGAGACTTTTGGAAAATTGTTAAAGAGTGTCCCATAAAAGGTAGGTCTTGTGTGAGTGATCTGTAGATTGGCAGTTTAGCATGAGTGAGCTTCAAATAATTTTCAAGGAAAAGATCAGAAGTGTTGCCGGTTCTATGTTGTTATAGGTCTACAAAACCTCAAGGACCTTCAACACTAACTGGCAAGTTTAACTTTACATGCTAACTGAATGAGACATTTCAGAAAATGCAAGTGAAACAATCTGACTACAAGCAACCAAAAGCACAAGTTAAAAAGTATAAAATGTAATTCAATTTATTTTGGTTACTAACCTCCTGCTCCACATATTGTAGCAAGTACGTCCATCCTGAAAAGTCTTGACTGTTCTCCTCCACAACCTTCCAATATGTAGCAAATTCGGTGGGAAAAGGAAGAAGTTCTTCTGGAGGAGGTTGGGGAGGTGTAGGAATTTCACATGCACTTTCGTCTCCAGGCTCTTCTCCGGCCTCTTCCCCCAGATCGTCTTTATTGCTCTCAGAGTTCTCAGGAGATTGTTCCATTTCTATGACTTCCATAATCTCTGCAGTGAAATCTGCATATTGTCTATCTAGATCGGTCATCTCTGTGCTTGGCTTGCCACTGATTGCATTGTCTTGGGGAGCACTGGGATTCAACATGTCTGTGCCCTGAGCAGTCTGAATTACTCTGCCTGTAAGCAATAAATAAGAAACATCATTATAATCTGCACATTTATTTTTACTGTCACTTTTATGAGACTAACTTGGAAATTCATTGAAAAGGTTTGACAGCTGTAGAGTTAAAACAGTCGCCATTCCTAGACTTACACTGAAAGTAGGAAGGTCTTGAATACCCCAGTCTCTATAAAACTAGATATTTTCTATTATAAACTGAATCGCCCGGCAATATGCAAAGATGAGACAAATGAAATTAAGCTGAAAAAATGTGGGTCACATTAAGCAAATGTGTCAATTAAATGGGAAGGAACACACAAATTGAAGAGGAACAGCATTGTGTGAATTGATGAGGTCTCTGGGTGGAGACATGGTATTTTAAAGGGAGTTACGATTATGGTAACTATGGCACAGATCCTCACACTTTGCAAAACACACACGGGCAGAAAAGGCACCGTAATAACAGGGGCAGTAAAGACTGGTTGAGGCTATAATGAGAGTTGTAACAAGTGCATTAGTGACATGACTTGGTAACCTAGACTTGTAACAAACACTACAATAATGTGAGCTTACAAAAGAGACAAGTCAGAAGTTTGAAGTATTGCACTCATGAATGTTAATTAGTTCATCAGTAGTTGTTACCCAGCTTTCCATTTTCTCAAGTAATTTTCCCAATAATTCACACTACGAACTTTAAGGTTTCCTTGCACGATACATCGAATTTGACTGGGTACAAAACATGCAGGAAGCACAGAAGAAAAAAACTGCCTCTCAATGAAAGCCGGTGTATAAAATGTAAGATTAAACACCTGGCGACTGAGGCGAGGAATACAATTAAAGCTGCAATGGGCACATTTTTATTTTATTTCAAAACAGCTGTGTAGGAAAGTGCCCCTTTTTGCTATATGGTCATCCCCATTTTTTGCCTGGGATTCGATACTATTTTGACAGAAAGTGCACTGGGTTCATGCTATCCAGGTCCCCAGTGACAGATCTTTTTCCCTTAACTGTACAATTGTTTCCCCAACTGGCAATACCTTTAGCACCCCCTCTGTACGTCCCTAGTAAGTGGTAGCCCTGGCATATAGGGCAAGGATGCTAAAAAAGGGTCCCTAAACGCTGCAGCATGTATTGTGCTACCCTAAGGGACTTCTCATCCAAGTCATGCAGACCGTCAATGCAGGCTGGTATCTTGGTGCAGATAAAATTGAAAACACGTGGCACACATCCCTGGGTGCCTTGCCTACAGACAATGCATACAGTATAGGTACGCCCACCCCTTCAGCAGGTCTTACAGCCCTTGGGTAGGGTGCACTATACTATGTGTGGACATAAATGCATGAGCAGATATGCCCCAGTACTGGACAGTTCAATTACTACCAGTACAAATGACCAGGGAAGCAATTTGAAATTCATGTGCTGGACACTGGTAAAAACGAGATCCCCAGCTATATGATGGATTCACTTAAATCTATGGCGTTTGCTATCAAACACCTTGTATTAATAAACCCACACTGATTCAATGACAGGATTTATTAATACATGCACCCAGGGGGCACCTTAGAGGTGCCCCCTGAAAAAGTACTAGCTTCTAGTGTGCTGGCTGACTGGTGTAAACAGCAATATGGTCCTAGTGTCTAAACATAAAATGTTAATTTTCATATAAATGATCCCATTAATGGACCCTTGAGGAAGAGAGAAAAGGCACCACTTGATTTCTTTCGAAAAAATGAATAAATTCAATTTACACTGCAAAAATATTCAACGACATACATTTCGATTCGGTTGCTCAAGAAAAGTGCATAGGAAAGTCTCAATTCCTTGATCGTCTACCTTTGCTATGGACTAATAAGTTAGATTAAGTTAGATTTAAACTGGCCTTTTCACTCGACTCTCCTAGAACCACTATGAGCCATTGTTTAATTTTAATGTAAAAAATAATACCCTTTATTTTATAGATTTTTTTCTTCTCTTTTCTATAACACTTTGCACAAGAGCACTGCTATTTTACACTTTCCTATGCACTTTTCTTGAGCAACCACATAGAAATGTATGAAAGTATGAGATGGGGACTTGGTCAAGACACAATCATGGTAGCCGCCACTTAAACTGGCTCCGTGCCATCCGTCCATAATACTCCTAGATCCTGCCTCAGTACTTCTAGAGTCTGACCACGTGATCGCAGGATGCGGACCTGGACCTTATGAGGGCCCATTTTGCCTGCAGGACCAGCACTTGATGAGCTGCTGAGACATTGCAGTGGTGGGGACCGTGCGCGGAATTCGAGTGAGCGATGCACACCTTGGATGACCCGCCATAAGGGCTCAGCTTAGACATAGGGGGCTGACGAGCAGTGCCTGGCCGAGTTGGTCTGCAGCAGGCACTGCTAATCACCTGGCAACCTCCCGACGGTGGCAGCGTGGATCCGAGTGCCGTGGAAGCCGGGGGAGGCGCAGCCTGTGACATACACCTCGGCCCGGGCTGAGGAAGGTCCGGGGAAGCGTCAGCGGAAAGGCAGGTTCAGGTGGCTGAGTAATGAGGGCACCTGGTGCAGTGGAACAGCACCGGGCCCCCTGTAGACCACTGGCCTTGTCAGGTGTATTGTGCTGCTGGGGCAGGTGGGGCCTGTGTGATGGACTAACGGGCAAGGCCCAGATCAAGAAGTGACCCAGCGGCAGCCCTACTGCAAGACAGTAACTGGGGGAAACCTTTGGGGGCCCGGAGGATCCCAACGCTGCTGACTGGAGGAGCCTGCAGAAGAGGGAGGAGCGGACTTCTACATCGGGCCTAGTGGTGTGTGCTGAGCCTATGGTGACGGTCTGTGGTCTGCACCCTTGTATGCATCTCCCCCTAGGGACAGTCTGTTCAGGCAGGAGGGCACTGAACACTGCAGTTCCTTGAGGTAAGCCCTACCTTGGTGTGGTGGGACTGCGGATTGGAGACTTCCAGCCAACCCTCCCCCCCCCCTTGCTGAACCGCCCTGCCGTGGCTGCTCGTACCACCCGGGGTCTCCACAGGAGCTGGCGGGTCACAACAGATGGGCGAGAAATCGGCCACATAATCTGGCCTTAATCATGGGCAAAGATAAGGTGCCACTACAGAGCAAACAAACGCTGGACAGTTTACGCACCTGACAGCGGGGCCCATGGGGCTGCAGAGGTTGATGGAGGAGCACAGGCTACTGGATCAGACACCAATAGGATTATTGCTGCCATCAACCAGTCACGGGACACTTTGGATGCTAAAATTGGAGCAGTGGGGGCTGATGTCACGCTCCTCCGACAAGATCTGCGCCAAGCAGTGGAGAGGATAACGGAGAGTGAGGGGAGAGTGACTGAAGTGGAGACCTGTGTCCCCTATGCAAAACACTGTTACCATGCTCTCCTCTGTCACAAGGGAGCTGGTGGCCCGGCAAAAAACATCTGCCAGAAAGCAGTGGAGAAATCCCTGGAGTCAATCATGGAGCAATGGCTGTACTCAATTATGCCGCTCAATACCCTATCCTCCCACTTTCTAGTAGAGGGGGGGGGGACGCCGGGCCCTGAACCCGTGGCCAGCTCCGTGGGCTCCGGCCAGACCCTTCATTATCCGCATCCTCAATTATTATGATCAAGACGCTATCCTGTAGCACGCACGCACCCAGGAAACCCTGCTGTTTTAATCTCACAAGATTCTGCTCTTCCTGTACTGTACAAAAATGGTACAGCAACACCACAAATCCTTTATGGAAGCTAAGAGGAACCTATGGGACCTGACTATCTGGTACAGGTTACTCTAGCCGGCCAAACTTAAAGTCATATACCATGATAAAACTTTGCTCTTTGATTACCCCAGTGGACGCCTTTCAACGGTCTGATGAGTGGACTCTGGTGAAGCTGCAAACGCCGCCCCAGATGAACAACGACAAGCCTATAGGGAAGGGGGCCCAGGCCTCCTAGCGGCGGTCCTGTAAACACGGTCAGCTGAGGAGCCATTCACGATCTTAGAGGCTAAGCAGACGAGAAAACACTGAGTAGTGATTTGGCACTGGGCGCTGTGCAGAGAAAGTCATAAGCCAGGAGACTAAGGAGGCCAACATTGTTTTTCCAACATCGGAGTCGACACAGGCTTCAACAACATAACTCTTTCGGAGGAGGAGGGAGTGGGGAGATGGAATTCCTCTTTCAGCTCCACACGGAGGTCAACTTTGTTGAGCTACTTGAGGCGAATGGGGGCAGAGCCCTGAGAGGATCAGTTGGGGATATTCCCTAGCCCCCCCCCCAAGTGCTCCGAGTGCCTCTGTGTCTGGATGACAGTGTTCCCAGCATGGTTGGTGGGGCAATGACCTTGATAAGCTGCGATAGGTACCAGGTGGGACAGGGCAGTCCTGTCGCCCGTTTGGCAGCGGACACAACCTGGGCCCTCGACAGATGCTTCACGTTGCCAAAGCATAGTGTGGGAGGATATGGGTAGTTTAGGTTTCTGTGTATTGTTCATGCTATTGGTGCACTTCCAACCACCTAGGGGCTACGCTTTCCACTCTGGCGTGGGATCCTATTGCGCCCTGATGGCAGATTGTGATACGAGCGTCCCAACAGCCCAGGTCCACTTAGTAACTTGGAATGTAAATTGCCTCCTGAATAAGATTAAATGTACAGTGGTCCTTTCAGGCTGAGCAGCGCTTGTACGCAGATATCTTCTTCCTTCAAGAAACTCATTTGGTGGGGTATAACCTTCTCTTCCTGGCTCGTTATGGGTATTGACAGGCATATCATGTGGGGTTTGTCAGGGGCTCCAAGGGGGTGGCTATTCTGTTCCGGGGGAAACTCTGTGGTCTCCAACGAAATGGATGGCGATCCGTTGACATTAGTCAATATTTACACAACGCCACTTAGCGCTTCCCTTTTGGAGGTGATAATGTGACTGATGGGGGGGGGGGGCTTCTAGGAGGACTCACTATCCATACAGGGGAGGTACGGGAACGGGTTGGTGGACACCTGTGTGGACAGACGGGGAGGGGGGTGGGGCAATGAATGCTCATTGATAGCACCCTTTATGGAGCCAATGGGCTTGGTTGATATATGGCGACAGCTGCCTATGCGGGAGAGAGGGTATACATTTCACTCTGGAGCACAAAACTCCTCATCCCGTCTTGACTTTTTCCTACTGCTCAGGGCAGACATACACAAAGCGACAGCCTCACATTTTACCCAAGGGGCTTTCTGATCATTCCCCAATTGAGCTCTGGCTGAAGTACGGGGGCCGCAAACCCCCGCTGCGCTGAAGGATATCCCTCTCAGGACTCTCCAGGAATGCTTCATGCTCAACAAACATAGGTGAGGCCATTGACACATTGTAGGAAGCTGGCTCTGTATATACTATACCAAATGAAGTATAATGTGCACAGAGTCCAGTGGAACCCCAAAGGTAGGTACAGGTAAAAGTAGATAGCACCTTACTCTCTATTTGTGGTAGTGTGGACGAGCAGTAAGGCTTTATCAGAGGGTAGTGTTAAGCATTTGTTGTACACACTCAGGCAGGAAATGATGTCACACACTCAAAGACTGAACTCAGACCAATTTGTTTGTATGAAAATATTATTTAGTTAGATTTATTTTCTAGAACCAAGCAAGCCTGGTACAGGTAAGCATAAATGGTACTTTTCAAGGCAGGTTGAACAATACAAGCAAGCTGAATGAAAATGACTGTTACAGGTTTGTGAATACTTTCAATACAGTGGAAATTAAAAAACACACACACACACACACACACACACACACACAGTGAAGAGTCGACATGGCACACACCTGTGTGTGCCATGCCTACAAACCACTGCCCTGGCATAGATCAGTCACCCCTCTAGCTGGGACACTATACCAGTGGTGAGGGTACAGGTGCATGAGCCCTGTACCTCTACAGTGTCTAAGTTCATTCTTAGTAAATGGCGACAGGAGTAAAACCCATAGACCAGGTTGAGATCTGGGTAAGTAAGCAAGAACTAACAACAATGTCTCAACCGGTGTCAATGAGGAAGGCAAATATACATGCATGTACAAAACATTACAAGCAGGAAAGAGGGAGTCTCGTAGTAAGTTTTTAGAAAGTGCTCATGGCATCATGTATTTAAAACAACAATTTATACAGAACAGTTATATCAGCACTGTGGGCATAAATTGCAAAGGCAACCCAAAAGGACATGGTGCACTATTGTGCTCGCGACACAAAAAAAGTGACGGCGCAAGTGACAAGTGAGAGAGCAGCGAAAGGCGCAATGTGACATGGTGGTAAAATATATGTACAAGAATATATGATTCATTAAGGAATATTATTTACAGTGATTGGTCATAGTTTAGACATTTATGTGAACCATAGTGGAGTATGTGCCGCGAATTGCGCTGATTGATTGGTCGACGGCGTGTTGATCCTATTTATTCAGGATCGTCTTCAGGACCGGGTTGCCAGTTTGGGGTGCTGTATAGGGGAGGAAAGGGAAGAGGTCAGAGGACAGGGGGGGGGAAGAGAAGGGTGGTACGCATTGCGGGGCTGGATAACGCGCAAGGAAGGCGAATGTAAGCCTACCTGTAAGAGGAAGGGAGCATGTATCAGGGGGCAGCGTGGCTTGCCCAGTGAGAGGACAATGTTCCAGCGGGGGTGAAAGGAACGACGGGCGAAGAGCAGCGAAGAGGAGCGTCTGCGTGATGAAGGGATTTGGAATTCCTAGGGGTTCCTGATGGTGAAAGCAAGTGAATTACTACGAAGAAAAGGAGGGAGGCTGCACGTAAGGAGGCGCGGTGAGAAGGCAGACTCACCTATTGACGAAACAATTCGGCACTAGATTGGGCGGGAAACCGGGTCGGAGCCCCGATCCACTGTGTGCTGTATGGCGGTCCGAATTTGAATTCCTGGGTCGGAGGGTGAAAAACCAAATGGTAAGGACGAGAGGGGGTGGGGGAAGGGAAGAGCTGGTCCCAGGAATGGGACAAGGGCGACGCATAGGGCTTACCGTAATTGAATAAAGGGAGACATGAAGCGTAATGAATCTGAGGACAGGGTATACACGCTGTGATCAGCGCCGAGCCGCCACGTTTGTGTGCGGTGCAAGCCGGTGTCCAGGCAGAGGGAATATGCCGGCAGGGTTAAGAGACGTTGCGCTTCCGGGAAACGGAGCGTCATGTGACCTAGAGTCACTCAGGGCGTGGCCGGAGTGGGGGGGGGGGGGCGGTGTCAAGGAAGCCGGGCTACTTCAGAGGACGTGGGAACTAGGACGCACAGGGAAGGGAGGGGGTAGAGAAAAGGAGAAAAGACTACCGTATTCTGTGTAAGCCCGTTGGGGCAGCAAGTTCAAAGCAGTAGTAGTACATGAAGGAAAAATAAGAATTAACTGTAGTAGACAAAGATCTGTCGACTTGACATTAAAGGTAGTTGCGGGGTACGTAAAGACAACAAAGTGATATATTCAATTGGGCACGTACGTGGTGCAGTATTGGGCTGCACAGTTTGTGTCAATTCATTGGCGTGGACTCTACAATCAAGACAGATATATGGTAGAGACATTAGAAACAAGTAAAACACAACCCACAGTCATTATTGTGGTGCATGTTAGGGAAATATTTACAAACAAATCAATGAAACAGTGCTTGTGCTTTACAAAACAAATAAATGCAACACAGTACTTGTGTTATATGTGAATGTGACTGTACAATTCATCTCAGAAGATGGTGCAGTTTGACATGGCACTGTACAGTATCGTTTCCGAACAGAATAGGAAATGGGATAGCGAGGCGGGGGTCAGGGAAGAGGACCAAGAGTGGATTTCGAGTTGGTTATCTCAGAAATACTGTAGGGTAACGCGTGGTTGTCTTAGCAGTAAATTACAATTGCACTCTACTGTTCCACTAGTCAATGGTGTTCAAACCCTGGTCCACTGAATTACATCGCGTAATCCATTTGCATTCGCTCCTATTCAATAGTGTTTGAAGATTACCACCTCTGATGGTTAGTAAAGGTTGGTCGATCACCTGCTAGGTGATGTCCAGTTCGCTGTGATTTTTCTCAATGTAGTGCGCTACCAGGGGGGCAGTCAGAACTTTACAGTGAATCCTACTTTTGTGTTATATTATTCTCGGTTTCACCATTTGGGTCGTTTGTCCGATGTATATGAGGTCACAAGGGCAACGAATAGCATAAATGACATTTTGGGACCGGCAATTAGTGAAAGTGGAGTGTGTAGGTTTTGTTGTTGGCCTTGAATTCTTTGGTGTTGGATGTGAGGAAACCTACAATACACGACTGCCATCTAATGTCCGATCAATGGTGGTAGGCCCCAAGCAGCAGTGATGGAGCTCGGTTGTACTGGTTTTGTGGGCCAAGTGATGGCATGGACAAGGTGATTGGCCAGGTGTAAGAAACTGGCTCTATATATACTGCACCAAAGTGAGGTACAGTGTGTGTATAGAGTCCAAGGGTCTGGCAGAGGTTAAAGTTAGATAGAACCTTACTCTCTAAAGTGGTAGCTTGGTCGAGCAGTAAGGCAGTATCAGAGGACAGTGTAAAGCATTTGATGTACACACTCAGTCAGCAAATGAATTTACACACTCAAGAACTGAACTCTAGGCCAATTGTTTTGTATAAAAAAATATACTGTTTATTTTTAGAACCAAGCAAGCCTGGCACAGGTAAGCATTGAATTACTTTCAGTAATAAGTTACTTGTTGTACACAGTTTTAAAAAGCAATGAAGATTGTACTTGATTTGATTTACAGGGGATGCATAGGTTGCAATACTTAGTAAATGCAGTACATTGAAATGAATGGCTTTTTAAAGGTAAATGCAGGTAAAATTACTTTTGCGTTACTTTTGTAATCCAGTGCTGGACTCTTAGATTCAGCACAGGGACATTTACTTAAAACAGGTAAGTAATTACGTTTTTGTAGTTTGTACGATTTTTAGAGAATATTTTCAGATTTCAAATTCCACACTTAGAAACTTTTAGGACCAGTACATTGAAATACATAGGCTTTTCCTGTAAATTGCAGGTAAGTTACTTTTCGAATTACTTTTTCTAACAGTGCTGGATCCTAGATTCAGCACTGGGACATTCCCTGAAAACAGTTGAGAAAATGCGTTTTAGTTAGATGTACGATTTTTAAAGAATATTCTTGTATTTCGAAAGTTGACAAACATTTTCACATAGAACCACCAATGTTATCCTATGGAAGGAAATTCAATTCACAGGTAAGTTACTTTTACGTTACTTTTCCTACTCGGTGCTGGATACCTAGATTCAGCACTGGGGCCTTTCCTGCAAATAGTTGAGAAAATTTGTTTAGGTTACTTGTGCGATTTTTAAGGAATATTCTTAGTTTTCAAAAGTCGACACTTTTTGGGAGAAAAAGTGTCAATGTTATCCTATGAGGAAAAACAGGTTATCGGTTTCGAGGTAAGTATTCGGTCTTTTGAGTTAGGGTTCTGGGGTTAGACTCAGGGGTGCCCCAGGGTCAGTGATGCACTTTTGTTTCACACTCAGCGGCACTAGGGCGGCCGGGTGCAGAGTGTTGAGGCCCAATGTTATCCAATGGGGGATAGGGGGCCTCCGGGTTGGTGGCTGCTGGCTAGCAGGCCACACGGCTGTGGGAGCAAAGCTCCTAGGGTTTAGGTCAGGGCAAATGGGGAACCAAGTAGGCACAAAAAGTGCACCCTCAGCGGCACAGGGGCGGCCGGGTGCAGAGTGCTGTTTTGGCGTCGGGTGCCCTGTTTTCAATGGGGATTTTTGGTTTTGGTTTTCAGCTCTAGGCTCAGTCCAGGAAGACTTCCGGGAGGAACCAACAGCTGGGCAGGTAAGCTGGAGGGCTCGGGGACGTAGGTGCACCTCGGGTTCTTTTCTCCAGGGCGCCTGGATGCAGGGGTGTCTTTTGAGGTCGGATTTCACCTTACCGGGCCACTCGCGGTTGGGGGGGAGGGGGGGGGGTCTCCGTGAAGAGGCTGCAGGCGACGTCGGGGAGTCCTGGAAGGGTCAACCCACAGTGGACTCGGACTCTGGAGCGCTGGGGGACCTCGCTGGGACCGGTGGGCCACTCGAACTCGGGCCGTAGGAGACGGTTGCAGTGGTAGTTCCAGGCGTTGGGTTTCTTTGTCCTCAGCAGGCTCAGAGTCTGTTTTCGGAGTTTCTTTGGAACAGGGCTGCTGTTCACAGGAGATCCGGTCCTTGTTGAAGGCAGTCAGTCCTCCCAGAAGTTCGGGAGGTCGCTAGCTGCAGGACAAGACGATTTTTGGCGCAGGATCTCTGGAAACTGCAGACGGGCCGGTAGGGCTGGGGCCAAGTCAGTTGTTCTCTGCAGTCTCCTCTGCTGGGCGTCTTCTTTCGTCCTTTTTCTTCTTAGGTTGCGGGAATCTGCCTTCCTGGTTCAGGGCTGCCCCCTAAATACTGTATTTAGGGGGTGTTTTAGGGGTCTCGAGGTCAGTAGCCAATGGGCTACTGACCTTAGGGTGACTACACCCTTGGTGTACTCACCCCACGTGGGGGAGTGAGCACAAACCCTAGTCCGGATTGGGGAGTGCCTGCCATCTGCAAGATGGCGAGCACTGGAGAGTGGGCTTCACCTCGCCTCCCCCACCTGAGGGGTGGAGTTGGCAGAGGTGGGAACACCTCGTGGGCTGGCTAGTTTTTCCCGCCCGTCTCCCGCCGAAAGGGAGGGGAGACAGGAAGGGGGCCTGCTCCTGATAGCAGGTGAGGCAGGGGGGGGGGGGGGGGTTGCATTACAAAGGCTGCCAGGCCTTTGAAGCTCCCCAGCCACAGATGGCTCTTCCTGGCCTGGGGGAGGTGTGTACACCTCCGCCCAGGAAAGGCTTTGTTTCTGGGCTCAGGGAGCGTAGGCTCCCACCCTAGGGGTCCAGAAACATGTCTCGTGGTGGCAGGCTGGTGTGTACCAGTCAGGGAACCCACCAGAGGCTGGTCGTTTTTCAGGGGACATCTCAAAGATGCCCTCTGTGTGCATTTTTCATTAAATCCCACACTGGCATCAGTGTGGGCTTAATGTGCTGAGAAGTTTGATACCAAACTTCCCAGTTTTCAGTGCAGCCATTATGGTGCTGTGGAGTTCGTAATGACAAACTCCCAGCATCATATACTCTTAATGGCAGCACTGCACTTACAATGTCTAAGAATGGACTAAGACACTGTAGGGGTACAGGGCTCATGCACCTGTACCCTCACCACTGGTATAGTGCACACAGCTAGAGGGGTGACTGACCTATGCCATGGCAATGGGTTGTAGGCATGGCCCACAGAGGTGTGTGCCATGTCGACTCTTCACTTTGTTCTGCACCAAAACACGCAGCCTGCAAAGGCAGTGTGTGTGTGTGTGTGTGTGTGTGTGTAAAGGTACAGGGCCTCCAAGGGTGGCACAATAAGTGCTGCAGCCCTTAGAGGTCTTCCCTGGTCACAGTGCCCTGGGTACCTGTGGTACCATTTACCAGGGGCTGACCTGTGGCCAGAGATGCCAATTGAGTACAGTTTTGGGGAAAGAACACAGGCCCTGGGAACCTGATTGGCAGGGACCCAGGGCACATCAAGTCAAAGTGCATCAGTGGTCTGGCAAAAAGTGGGGGGGTTACTGCAACAGAAACCCACTTCCTTACACCAGGTTATCTCCTCGTTGGTAGGAGAAGAGCAGAGGTTCATCAAATGCCTTATGAGTTCTCAGTATGGACCAATTGCGTTTGATGATTTTGTTGACTTGATTACTGCAGGGGCTGAACTTTGTCACAAAAGGAATTCTGGTATTCACTCTTTTAGCCTGGGGTGTCAGGAGCTGGTCACGATGGCGGTACCATGCTCTTTTGCGGGCACGGGAGACCAAACGTGGTGGATAACCTCTGGCGATCCATTTGTCGCGGAGGATGTCGGATTCCCGGAAGTAGTCTTTGCCACTTGCAATTTCTGCGGATACGTAAAAATTGGCCGTAGGGTAGACCATCTCTAAGGCCACGTGGGTGGTAGCTAGAGTAATGTAGTAATGTATTACGTTCCGTTGGTTTGCGATAGAGTGGTTCCAATTTTCCCATCTTCCGCATGTATGGTAATATCCAGGAACGGTAAGTCGTTGGATTTGTAATCTGATGTAAACTTCAGGTGAGGTTGTGATTGGTTGAGCCATTGGACAAACGAGTTCAATGAGTCGATAGGCCCCTTCCATAGAAGAAGAATGTCATCTATGTAGCGCCGCCAGAGGGAGATCTGTGTTTGGAAGGGATTGTTGGGGGTAAGTATAAGTGTCATTTCGAGATTGAATACAAAGAGAATGGCGAAGTTGGGGGCAAAACAAGCGCCCTTAGACACACCTTTGACTTGTAGGTAAAATGTGTCCCGGTATAGGAAGTAGTTGTTCTCCAGGGCAATGTGTAACAGATCCATAATGAAATCGGTGGTGATCAGGGTGGGTCTGGGTCTGGTCTCAAGTAGTTCTTCAATGACAGAGGCCCTCCTCATGTGGGATGTTGGTGTAGCGCGACTCTATATCGAGTCCCACCATGAGTTCGGTGCTGGTATCAAAGGGTCTGTCCTCAATGGTTTTTATGAGGTCCATGCTGTCACGTATGAATGTTTGTCAATGGAACGAATTCCTTGATGATGGCGTCGATATATTTGCTCAATGGCTCAAGGATGGAGCCACAGCCTGATACAATTGGCCGTCCAGGCGGATTGCTGCTGTCTTTATGGACCTTAGGTAATACATAAATCACTGGTGTTTGGGGGTGTAGGTTGTTCAAAAATGCAAATTCCTTTTGTGAAATGTGTTTTTAGATCTGGCTTGGCTGGTAACTTGCTGGATTTTGGTTTTTAACTCGGGTAGAGGGTCCTTGTTGAGTTGGCGATAATGGTTGGTGTTAGACAGTTGTCTCTTTATTTCGAGGTCATACTTGTCAATGTCCAGACCACAATACCCCCACCTTTATCTGCAGGTTTGATGATTAGGTCTGTTCTCTTTTTGAGGCTGAGGAGCGCTTGTTTTTCTAACCAGGGGAGGTTGTATGGAACATATTCAAACTGTTTCTGGAGATACGTTACTTCACGTAGAACAAGACGTTCGAAGGAGAGTATTTCTGGGGGCATGGCAGCTGACGGCGGGTTGAAGGTGGAGGGGGGGTGGAAACGGGGTCTGGGAGTGAAGGTGGACTCAGGCTGGTCTGCAAAGAATTGTCGTAATCTGATGCGTCGAAAGAACTGCAGCAGTTGGGTTTGGAGCTCGAAGAAGTTACTCCGTTCCGTTGGGACAAAGCGGAGGCCCCTACTCAGAAGTTTGGTTTCTTCACTGGACAGAATGTGTCTGGAAAGGTTGAATATAGGTATTAGTTGTTGATCCTGATTGTTAGTGGATGGTGTGGTGTCTGAGGTTGAGGTGGTGTTGATGTTTGAGTGGTCAGCTATTGTGGTGGGCCCCATTGGTAAAACTTTCTTCTGGTTTGTCGTTCTCCGGAGTATTGATATTGGCGGTTGTTGCGTGTCCTTCCCTGGTTTTGGCCGCGGGCCTGTTCTAAAAAACCGAGAGGCAGTAGAGGTGCTGGTCTGTTGGTTCTTGAGGTGCTCGGTCCTTCACCGATATCCGAGTCTTCTATGGACATGTTGGAGGAATCAGAAAAGGTGATCTGTTGATTCTTAAGAAATCTTCCCCAGTTGCGGGTTCTTGGGGGATTGTACGGAGTATTGTAAAACTCGTCACGTAAGTAAGGGTAGGTTTTTTCTGTATTGTAGTATTTAATGTCTTTCTGAATATTGGTGATTTTTTTGTTGAGTTCAAAAGTGTTGAACGTGGCAATGGTGGTGTTGATCTTGTCCAGCAGGTTTTTGGCATCCAATATTGAACTATCCTCCAGTATAAGTTTCGAGGTCTGCAATCTCCTCAAGTTCCCTTCGACTGTGTTCGATAGCTGTGTCAATTCCCAGCACCATCCAGTGGCGGGAGCACGTTGTCGCCAGGTGACTGAAGCCTGTACGGAATTTGGGGTCTTGGGTGAAGATAGTCGGTGTATTGCGAATTTGTAAGCCCAGGGGGATGATGTCTGATTTGAGATATTCCGTCAGCATGCGCGCGTGGAGGTTGGTTCTGATTTGTTTTTTCTTTAGCATCTCTAGTTTATCATCATGTAGGACCTTGGAGGTATTGGTCGCCGGAGTAGGGGAAGGGGCAGAGAGTAAAGAAGGGCCACTGAGTATCCGTTGAATGTAATAATCTGTATAGGTCGGAGTCTCCCTAGACATATTTGGTAAAAAGGAATCTAGACCAAATGAACCAAATTGATTGGTTTGAAAGTGATGGTCACAGAAGGGACCTACTCTCGCAGCTCAGCAGCTGCTCACAATGTAGTAAATGGCGACAGGAGTAAAACCCATAGACCAGGTTGAGATCTGGGTAAGTAAGCAAGAACTAACGGGGGGCGTGGCAATGGAGCCAGACGCGTTGCTGTAGAGCTCCGCCATCGGCTCTGGCCGAGATACTCCGTAGATAATCGACATTGGGGGGCCGCTGCCTGATGAGACTGCTCCCGAGACTGCCCTGATGCCTCGGTGGCGAAAGCAGATGGAAGGCTGCCGCACAGCACTGTTATACCCCCCGGCCTGCAGCCTCACCGAGCGCACCTCGCAGGCGCTGAATGCAGCAGGACACGCGAGGCCGGGGATCGGCTCTGCCTCCTAGGCCCTGCCGGAAGTTATGGATCCGACTGGCCCTGCATACTGCCCACAATCGCCGCTGACCCCGAATTGGCACGGACAGTGACCAGCGGAGGGGGCTGGTGGCCAAATTCATCGCCCGGAGAGCTGCAGCGGGAGAGACTGAGGCACCGGCGGCTGGCCTCCACGCAAGCTAGGAGATCGGCCCCGCCTGCTCGGCCTGCCTGCGGGGAGCTGGTGAACTGCGGGGGCCGCGACCGGCTCCTGAGTTCCCCGAGCCCATCTGCAGGATTAAGCGGTGAGGACGTGGGGAGCCTGTGGCTGGCGGCCGACCCGATCCCCCGCTGTGAGGTGGGGAGCGGCGCTGCGACGGTTGACTCGCCTGAAGCGCTTTGATGGGAGAGGCGGATGAGCGGCTGCCCCGGGCTGTAGCGGTGATTCCCCCAGCCTGCAACCTTTCTTGACACTGTATCTGAGAGCTGGGCACAGAGGTCTACGCGAGGCCGGGGATTGACTCCTCCCCCTAGGCCTCGACGGAAGTTGTGGTCCGCCTTGCTTTGCGCGCTGCCTGCTGCTATCAGCCCGCGACCAGCCCAGCTGACACCGAGGGGCAGGGCACGTTGAAATATCCCACTATACACAAGGCTGCCGGGCGTGAGATGGTGACGCCTGATGGGAGATTGTAGGCTGGGTTGAGGATGAGGCCTGCCCATTGAGCCAAGCTAGAAGGTGCGAGACCGGGGGAGTGTGGCAACTGCAACCCACGGTTGAAGCCTCAGGGTCGCTGGTGGGTCCCTGTGGTGCGGCGAGGTGAGTCTGCGTCCGGGTGCTGGCCTGCCCCCCTGCTACTGAATGAGGTACGGTGCTGGGCCTGGTGACTCGTCCGGAGCCGGTGACTGGCTCCCTCCCTGTACTTGAGAGACCGAGACCGTCCCCCCAGGTCGTGCTGCCCGAAATAAGGCTGAGGTGAGGCATTTCTGCGCATATAAGGGCAGGTTGCACGCGGCTCGTTAGCGCTGGTGACCGCAGCCCGGGGCACTACGAGACTCACTGCTGCCCGAACACTGCCTGCACACCGAATGCTGACTCTGTTGGGGCGGCTCTTCAGTTGCGGACTGTAGGAAATAGCAGGGGCTGGAGGACACTACACAGCGATTTGAGGCCTGCCACACTGGCCGCACCCCGCTGATGCACTTCTTGTTTTGGCGTGTCTAGCCGCGACACGCGTTCATTCCTCCACTGCCTTAATTGGTTGGAGTGCTGCGGAATTAAGGCTGGCTGTTCATGAGGGTCTGTTAAGTACTGCGCCCCTCGCTTTGTTGAGACTACAACGCCGACTTCAGAGCCGGAAGGGCCCAGTTGGCACATCTCTCGCGTAGATTGTTGCTGTGCAGTGGAGGGTGGCACTGGTGAACCCCTGCTGCCCGGCCCAGTTCACCCGTTTGCTCGATCACCACGGATGGTGAGTGTGCACTCCAAGGGTTCCTTTAGAAGCGACTGACGCTCATTAACCGCCAATCCATGTCACGAGGGGGCCGAGCGAAGGTTGGCACTGGGGGTGCAACGGCCCCTCACCCACAGACTCGGGCGCACGCAGACAAGATGGCAGGAGCGGAGACAGGACCCAATGGGGCACAAGCTTGACGCGGTGTTGGCAGCTGTTGAAAAGTTGGGAGAGACAATGACTCAAATTCGCACCTCCTTAGAAGGCAAGATAGACAAGGTGGCACTGGATCTCACGTTATTACATGCGGACCATCGCAAACTCGCAGACCGCGCAACCGCCACGGAAGGAGATGTTGCAGAGGTTTCGCCACATGTAGCCACGGCTGAGAAGAACATCCGTGACTTATTGAATCGGGTGGAATTCTTGGAAGACAGAGCTGAGGATGCCGAAGGTAGGGCCCGCCGCAACAATGTACGTGTCGTGGGTCTGCCGGAAGGAGTGGAGGGGAGAACTGCAGTGATGTATGCAGAAGACTGGATCCGATCATTGGTTCCGGCGGAGTCCCTGTCTCCACAATTTGTTGTTGAAAGAGCACACAGGGTGCCTGCCAAGCCTCCACCTCCGGGCTCGAACCCGAGGCCATTTCTAATACGTTTATTGAACTACAGAGATTGGGATACCATTCTCCAAGAGACTCGGAAACTGCAGGACCTTCCAGTAGACAATCAAAGTCATGATCTTCCCGGACTACAAGTCCAGAAACAGAGACACTCAGATCTGGCGGTGAAAAGGCGCTTACGACAATGTGATCTCAAATACCCTCTGTTTCCGGTGAAGTTGAGTCGTTGCGAATGGTAAGACCCACTTCTTCAATACCCCGGACAGCGCTGCAGAATGGCTAGACTCCTATACTTCAACACCAATAAGACGGAGAGAAACGCTTCCGGAGGCTGCACCGCGGCGGGGAAGGAGAAGGAACTTGCAATCGTCAGCGTCTCAAACCTCTGGCCCCACACCAGAGTTGGTGTTGAGCGGTCAACTTGAAGCGGTGCAAGCAGTGGCGAGCATCAGCGGATTACCGGGACGGGACTCCGAATCGGACTCTGATCGGCAAGGTCCGCAAAGTGATGAGGAACTCTCATACAATCTCCCTGGCTCCCAGGACTCCTGTGCATTACCACATGTTACTCCGCAGACCTCTGATAATGTTGCTTGAACATTCGTCCGTACTGTATTTAATCCTCTCTCCACTTGCAAACAGAACGCTGTGTGCCCTCACCGGACAAGCAAGTATAAAAAGACTCTAAGTACTGTTACTGTATTGTGTTGATTGTATTTAGTAGTCATGCTGACGTTGGATTGTGCAGGGCTGGGCCTCTAGTCATTGCCATGTTTCTCTCTCTTTTAGCTCTTCAATGTATGGGAATATCATATATAGCAAACGGGCAGCGGCCCCAGTTCATAGGTGACTAGCCAGAGCAGAGTGTAGCCGCATTTGGCGGTCCCCTCCACTTCATTTGATTTTTAAATTGCTGTGCACAATAGTCTCCCCCGGACTTTAGTTGTGTGCCATTGCATTACAAGTTTGGGCGATTGCCTGTTGCAGATTTGCTCTTATTGAATTTTTGATTGTGTGCTGTTTATTTGTTCCTTATGCCATCTTTTATCAACAAGGGTATGAGTGTTGGAGAATGGATCTACACAGAGGCGTGCGCTCCAGGATGATCACGATAAACCTGCTGCTCCCCCCTACTGACCTCCGGCCGGGCGGAACCATTTGTACCCCTGACGCATATTGGTTATGGCTCCCATTAGGATAGGCACATGGAATGTGCAAGGTATACATAGCCCAGCGCGCCGCTATCTTATATACTCCTACCTTAAACGTCATCGCATACAAATAGCGCTCCTTCAAGAGACATTTGGCTAAAGCAGAAATCGCACGCCTCCAGGCGCTGGAGGGGGCAATTATTTGCAACAGGATATTCTACATACGCACGGGGGGGTCCTAGTGTGGGTGAGACCAGGTACTCCATTTCAGGTGGTGGACACGATAATAGACGGGGAGGGCGGGTATATTCTAGTTAAGGGGATACTAGACGGTAAACCGATAGTATTAGCATCACTTTATGCACCCAACACTGAGCAAGCTGACTTTCTGGATCAGATGTCGCAAAAACTGTCCATGTGGCATGACACTCCCATGGTCTTGGGTGGGGATTATAATTGTGTACTTGACGTCTCTTTAGATCGCTCCTTTCCCCCCCTGCCAGGCACCGTCACATACACGTCAGCGAAAGCGTTGGCGAATTGGGCCACGCAGTGGCATTTCACAGATGTGTGGCGGCACAGGAATTCACTAGACAGGGTGTATTCCTATTACTCTGGGGCCCATCAATTGCATGTACGCTTAGACCGCTTCATGGCGTCAGATGGTCTCTTGCCATGCATCTCAGACTCTTTATACATGGGACGTACACACACGGATCATAACCCTCATGTCTTGGAGCTCCAATGGAAGGTAGAATTGCCACCGATTCCGATATGGCGTCTCCAACCGGACGTACTCCTTGATGCGCCATTTCGCGACTCACTGGCCACCGCTGTAGCGCAATATTTTGAAGACAATGAGGGTACGGCAACTTCGGCGTTGGTGGAATGGGACGCCCTTAAGGTGGTGACCAGAGGGCATTGCCTGGGGACGCAAGCGGGCATACGTAGGCAACTAGAAAAAGACCTCACTAGTTTGGAACGGAGATTGGCCACTAGTGAGCAGACTGCCATAGATGGTGCTCAGGAACGGCTGGACCGACACAGAGAGGAGCATGCGCGGTTGTTAGAACGGCTGTGTTGCCTCAATTACGCTGCACACTCGGCAAGAACACATCACATGGGCGACAAAGCGGGCAGACTGCTCACATGGCTTATCCGCCAGAGCGAGTCGTCGACACCGATGGCGTCGGTGAAACCGGCCACCGGGGATATCGCGTATACCCAACGGAGCATACATAGTGCGTTTGTAACGCACTACCGAGACCTGTATAGCTCGCGTGTGCGGGTTACATCTCTAGAGTTGCAGGCTTATCTAGAAGACATAATTCTGCCAAAACCCACACGCACTCAAAGGGATGAGTTAAACGTTTCCCTTAACCCCGAGGAAATTCGAGATAGCATTTTCTCATTGTCTAATGGGAAGTCACCGGGTCCGGATGGTCTGCCGGCTGAATTTTACAAGGCATATGCACACATCTTGGTACCGCAATTATTAAAGGTGTGCGAGACGGCACTGGATGACTCCCTCTCTACTACACAAAATGAAGCCCTGCTGGTATCCCTCCTCAAGCCTGATACAAACCCGGAGCTTTTGGACTCTTATCGCCCGCTTGCGCTCCTTAACACAGATTACAAAATATTTGCATCATTATTGGCCAGACGCCTCTCGCCATTAGTGAAAACATTGGTACACCCCGACCAGAATGGCTTTGTCCCCGCGCGGTGCACTTCACTGAATCTACGGAGGCTCTTTAGAGTTCAACAGTATGCAGCGCACAGCTGGCCTCGATCAGGCTGCCTGGTATTAGATCAGGAACAGCATTGACAACCTGGCATGCGGCAGACTTGCACACACTGGGTGATTTATACAGAGAGTGCAATGTTAACATTTGAGGAGTTGGTCGAAGAGTCTGGGTTGCCAGCGGGCCAATTCCTTTTACATACCTCTCTTTTGAAGGCTCTGTCAACCGTTTGGGGAGATCTGGCAACTGAACCACCGACACATCTAGTGTTGCAATATTTACATGTTATGGGGGGCGGGATCGCACGTAGTACACTGGCTAGTGGAGGTGTTGCTTGCACACACATTGAAACCGATGCAGTGCCTTCGCGTAAGATGGGAGACGGATAGGGGCCGGCCTTGGACAGATAAGGAATGGGATGCCATATTAGCAGGGGCCAGGAACATACCGAGAAATTCTAGATTTAAACTCATACAAACATATATCATACAACGGGCATACCTCTCACCGGACATGATAAACGGGTACTTTAACACTGCCGCTTCTGCATGTGCACGCTGTCAACAACTAGGCGCAGACCTGCTTCACATGCTGTGGGCTTGCACATCTCTTCAGCATTACTGGCGAGAAGTAGTCACAACTTTGAACTCCTGTACAGACATGCAGCTGCCAATGTCATGGGAAACCTGCCTCTTAGGACTCTATGCCAGAACTAAAAAAAAACAAAGTCGCCTCGAGATTTCACGATCAAAGCTTAATTACTGCAAAGCGCCTCATAACCAAAAATTGGAAAAGCACGCATCCTCCAGTAACACTTAACTGGCAGCGCTAATTTCTGACATGGGCACAAGCGGAAAGCACGGTGCTGCACAGGGAAGAGACAGCGGGGCTCCGTAAATTCCCTATTGCGCAAGACTGGGACGCATTCCTCACTACATTGCGTGCTACTACCACCATCGCTGCAGGCGACACCTTAGCCACTGATTAGTGAATACACCATACGACTGTTCCTCATATCCCTAGCTCAAAAAATGGGAAGGGAAGCACTCCCAAGCTGCCTCACTAAACACGGGGGTCCCCTCTTCTAGTTGGTAACTGCACCCAGCTGCACGTACTATCCCATTGTATTGTGAGAAATGGGTCCAACAATATCTCCTCATACCCTGCCAAGAGAAAAGGATTACATTTGTATTTTGTTGATGGCAAACTCTCTCCCCCCCCCCTTTTTTTAAATTTCTCTTTTTCTTTATTCATCTTTATTATAAGTCTGTTTGGTTTGTACAGTTTTAGATAATAAGCTTTATTGGTTATCTTCAGTGTTTTCTTTTCGTAAAATGCCACTGGACGGAAACGCTATTCTTTTTATGTACTAATGTGATGTTCGGTTCTGAAAAGCAGCAGATATGTATTTATGTTATAGATGCATAGGAATATATCAGTATGTTCTTAGTACAATGTGTCGGAAGCTAGATATGTTTAGGAACGATCATAATTTCTACACCAAGCTGCTGTAGCAATGTGAGCGATGGCACATTGAAATTCCAGTGTGCATACCTATTCGAGACGTAAAAAAGGTCCTTAGCAAATGCAACGTCATCATCAACAATAATCTGTAGAAATACAGGCAATACTCTGTTACTTTTGTATTGAACGCACTATATATACACATGTGGAAATGCTGTAAATGTATATGATGACAATTTTGTTTAAAAAAAATGCAGAAAATGCCAATAAAGAAATGTAAACAAAAAAAAAAGTAAGCAAGAACTAACAACCAGTGTCAATGAGGAAGGCAAATATACATGCGCCGTCACTTTTTTTGTGTGTCACAAGCACAATAGTGCACCAAGTCCTTTTGGGTTGCCTTTGCAATTTATGCCCACAGTGCAGATATAACTGTTCTGTATAAATTGCTATTTTAAATACATGATGCCATGAGCACTTTCTAAAAACTTACTACGAGTCTCCCTCTTACCTTCTTGTAATGTTTTGTACATGCATGTATATTTGCCTTCCTCATTGACACCGGTTGAGACATTGTTGTTAGTTCTTAAGTTCATTCTTAGACATTGTAAGTGCAGTGCTGCCATTAAGAGTATATGGTGCTGGGAGTTTGTCATTACGAACTCCACAGCACCATAATAGCTACACTGAAAACTGAGAAGTTTGGTATCAAACTTCTCAGCACATTAAACCCACACTGATGCCAGTGTGGGATTTAATGAAAAATGCACACAGAGGGCATCTTAGAGATGCCCCCTGAAATCTAACCTACCACTAGTGTCCAGGCTGAGTTGCTGCTTTCAGCTGCCATCACCAGACATGTTTCTGGACCCCTTGGTCGAGAGCCTGCCGCTCTCTGGGGCCTGAAACAATGCACATCCTGGGACGAGGTGCCAAGCCTCCTCCCCCAGGATGGGCAGGGTTAACGAAGGGGAAGCTTCAAACGCTTGCTGCCTTTGTGAGCTTCCCCAGGCCACTTGCTGCTTTCAGCAACTGGTTCCCACTGGTTCTGACCCCCACTTTGGGCGGGAAAAACAAGTGAGGAAGAGAGGTGTGCCCACCTCTGCCAACTTCACCCCTCAGGTGGGGGAGGCGAGGTGAAGCACAACTCCCAGTCCCCGCCATCTTGCAGATGGGGGGACTCAGCCAACCAGGGACAGGCTCATGCCCCCGCACCCACTGGAGGGTGGCATAATAGGGGGTGTACTCACCCCAGGGAAGGGACCCATTGGTCCCTGCCTTTTACCTACCTGTAACGCCCTTAAATCTAGTATTTGGGGGCACCCCTGAACCTTGCTTCCTCAGACGACAAGAACCTGCAACAAGAAAAGAAGGACCGAACAGCCGTGCAGCAGCTAACAAGAGGAATACGCCCACTGACTTGGCCCCAGCCCTACCGGCCTGTCTCCCCCTCGAACCTGCTCCTGCGAAATCCCGGTGTGTCCTGCAGCCAGCAACCTCAAAAACCCCAGAGGACCTGCCTGCAAGCACAAAGACTTTGTCTCCCGTGAACACCGGATTTGTTCATCTGCAACCTCTGGCTCCGGCCGGACACCGCGGATCCGCCCCACTCTGCACCCGCCGTCCACGGCCTGAGCTCGAGTGGGCAAACACCACGAGGAGGTCACCCCGGCGATCCTGGTCACCCCGGCGATCCTGGTCACCCTGGCGATCCTGACCCGAGATCCGGCAACCACTGACCTGCCTCAAGCCGATGCCTGCAGCCTAAATCCAGAAGGTCTCCCCCAACCGCGACCAGGAGCTGGTAAGAAGATCTGACCCCAAAAGGCACCCCTGCACCGGACGCCCCACGGCCTTGTATGCCCAAAACGACAGTGCCTAACCAACCCCTAACTTCCCAACTTACCTCTCGAAGTGGTGGTCGCACCCAGAAGACCTTCGTCCAAGAGCCTGCAGTGCATTTGCAACCGGAGGTTCCCCATTGCAAACAGGGCGCCCAACGTCGAAACAGCACCCTGCACCCGGCCGCCCTAGTGCCGCTGGGGGTCCACCTTTGGTGCTACTTTGTTTCCCCATTTTCCCTGAGCTAAAGTCCAGGAGCTTTGCTCCCACAGCCGAGTGGCCTGCTAGCCAGCAGCCACCAACCGGAGGCCCCCTATCCCCCATTGGATAACATTGGGCCTCAGCACTCTGCACCCGGCTGCCCTAGTGCCGCTGAGGGTGTAACGAGAGTGCATCCTTGACCCTGGGGGAACCCTTGTTCTAACCCCAGAAGCTCAACTCCACAGACCGATTACTTATCTGGTAACCGATAACTTCATTTCTCTCCATAGGAATCCATTGACTGTTATTCTCTGAAAAATGTTCTAAGTGTGGAGTTGATTTGTATGGAAACCAGAAAAATAACAATTGTGCAAAACTGATTTTACTTACCTTTTCTCTAGGAAATGTCCCAGTGTGATATCTAGGCATATCACACCGAGTAGAAAAAGTAATCTCAAAAGTAACGTAAAAGTAACTTACCTGTAATTTTTACTGCAAAATCGATACAAAGTATATGTACAGCATTCCACAGTATTGCATTACCAGTAATTCAAACTGTAACCATTTCAAAGTACATTTACAACTGCATTTCAAACTGTATATTTACTGCAAAGTATTTATCAACTTACCTGTGCCAGGCCTGCTTGGTTCTAGGAAATAAAATAACTAAAAGAATGTTTTATACAAAAACAATTGGTCTGAAGTTCAGTCTTTGAGTGTGTGAATTCATTTGCTGACTGAGTGTGTACAACAAATGCTTAACACTGTCCTCTGATACTGCCTTACTGCTCAACCACACTACCACAAATAGAGAGTGAGGTGCTATCTAACTTTACCTCTGCCTACCTTTGGGGTTCCACTGGACTCTGTGCACACTATACCTCATTTTGGTATAGTATTTACAGAGCCAGCTTCCGACAACGTGCCAGTGTCAGGTTTTTGTCTCAAATTATTCTCCTTTTTCTGTGAAATTGATTCCAAGCGGAAGTTCCGTAGCATGTTTTCTGATGACTATAAGAAGCATGAAAATATGTCTTGATATTTTCTTTGTAACTATTGAAAATTCAATCATGGCACGCGCGCTCCCGGGTATCATACAGGAAATAAGTGTACTCAACACAGTGGCAACTCTAATGCGGAGACGCTGCATCAATTTGATAAACCTCACGGGAAAGGAGTTAAAACAAGTATTTGCAATACAATAGGTCTCGCAATGCGAGATTTTGACCTATTGGCATTGTAAATGACAATGCCATTTATTTATGTGTTTAAAAACACCTGCAATATTAAAAGGCATGGTCATTTACAAAACTAATAGGTCAAAGTTTCTAAATGCAAGAACTATTGTAGATATTTTTAGTTTTTCAAGTTCTCATACAAAACCAACTCCACACAATTTCACAAGAAAGCAGTCAATGAAGTCCTATGGGAGAAAATGAAGTCATCGGTTTCAAGGTAAGTACTTGGGTTTGGGAGTTGATTTTCTGGGGTTAGAACCACAGTTCCCGCAGGGTCAAGGATGCACTCTCAAAGCACCCTCAGCAGCACTAGGGCAGCCGGGTGCAGAGTGCTGACGCCCAATGTTATCCAATGGGGGGTAGGGGGCCTCCGGTTGGTGGCTGCTCACGAGCAGTCCACAAGGTTGTGGGAGCAAAGCTCCTGGTTTTAGGCTCAGGGCAAAGGGGGATCAGAGTTAGCACCCAAAGTACACCCGCAGCAGCGCTGGGTGCAGGGTGCCGTTTTGGCGTGGGGTGCCCTGTTTTCAATGGGGAGTCTCTGGTTGCAACAAACACTGCAGGCTCGGGGACGAAGATCTTCTGGAGGCGACCACCGGTTGGAGAGTTAAGTGGGGATGCTGGGACACTGTTGGTTGGGCCACCCAAGGCCGTGGGATGTCGGGTGCAGGGGTGTCTTTAGGCATCAGTTTTCTTACCAGCTCCGGTCGCGGGGATCCTCCATAAAGAGACTGCAGGCATCGTTTGGAGATGTGAGGCAGGTCAGAGATCACCAGATCTCAGGTAAGGATCGCCGGGGACACCTCCTCGTGGTGTTGGGTCACTCTAACTCGGGCCGGGTGCAGAGTGGTGCAGACTCGCGGTTTTAGCTGGGTCCAGAGTCTGTTGGTGAGCAAATCCGGTGCTCACAGGAGACAAAGTCTTGGTTTTGGAATGTAGGGCAGGTTCTTGAGGGCTGCTGCCTGCAGGACACACCGGGATTTTACTGGAGCAGGTTCGAGGTGCGGACAGGCCGGTGGGGCTGGGGTCAAGACAGTGGGCGTCCTCCTCCTCTAAGTTCAGCACGGCTTCTTCTGTCCTCCTTCTCTTCTTGTCGGTTCTTGTCTGAGGAGGCAAGGTTCAGGGTTGCCCCTAAATACTAGATTTAGGGGTGTTACAGATAAGTAAAGGTTGGGACCAATGGGTTCCTTCCTTGGGCTGGGTACACCCCCTATTATGCCACCCTCCAGTGGGAGGGGGGGCATATGCCTCTCTGGTTGGCTGGGTCCCCCCATCTGCAAGATGGCGGGGACAGAGTTGTGCTTCACCTTGCCTCCCCCACCTGAGGGGCGGAGTTGGCAAAGGTGGGCACACCTCCCTTCCTCACTTGGTTCTCCCACCGATTCTCCCACACAAAGTGGGGGTCAGAACCAGTGGGAGCCAGTTGCTGGAAGCAGCAAAGGGCTGGGGTAGCTCACAAAGGTGGCACGCCTCTGAAGCTTCCCATTCGTGGACACCACCCATCCTGGGGGAGGAGGCTTGGCACCTCGTCCCAGGATGTGCATTGTTTCAGACCCCTGAGAGCAGGCGGCTCTCGACCCAGGGGTCCAGAAACATATCTGGTGGTGGCAGCTGGCGAGCAGCCACGACACTAGAGTCAGATCGTTTTTCAGGGGGTATCTCGAAACGTGTGTGTGTGTGTGTGTGTGTGTGTGTGTGTGTGTGTGTGTGTGTGTGTGTGTGTGTGTGTGTGTGTGTGTGTGTGTGTGTGTGTGTGTGTGTGTGTGTGTGTGTGTGTGTGTGTGTGTGTGTGTGTGTGTGTGTGTGTGTGTGTGTGTGTGTGTGTGTGTGTGTGTGTGTGTGTGTGTGTGTGTGTGTGTGTGTGTGTGTGTGTGTGTGTGTGTGTGTGTGTGTGTGTGTGTGTGTGTGTGTGTGTGTGTGTGTGTGTGTGTGTGTGTGTGTGTGTGTGTGTGTGTGTGTGTGTGTGTGTGTGTGTGTGTGTGTGTGTGTGTGTGTGTGTGTGTGTGTGTGTGTGTGTGTGTGTGTGTGTGTGTGTGTGTGTGTGTGTGTGTGTGTGTGTGTGTGTGTGTGTGTGTGTGTGTGTGTGTGTGTGTGTGTGTGTGTGTGTGTGTGTGTGTGTGTGTGTGTGTGTGTGTGTGTGTGTGTGTAGGCACAATAAGTGCTGCAGCCCTGCGAGGCCTTCCCGGGCCACAGTGCCCTTGGTACCTGTGGTACCATTTACAAGAGACTGACATGTGGCCAAAGAGTGCCAATTGGGTTTCGTCTCAATGCAGTTTAGGGAAAGAACATAGGCCCTGGGTACCTGTTTGGCAGGAACACGGGGCGCGCGCACACACACACAGTCAAAGTACATCAGCAGTTTGGCAAAAAGTGGGGGAAACCATGCAAAAAGAGGGCACTTTCTTACACACATACTTCACACAAAACAAACACTCAGTGGAGTCTCCTGGCTCTGTTTGGGAGGCCTTTAAAGCCACACTCGGAGGGGTCATTATAAGCTAGACAACGGGTAAGAAACAAAGTTAGAAACAAATGATTAGCGATTTCAAGGCCTGTCCAGTAGACCTACAGTCCAGTTGCTTAGTAGATCCTGACCTAGGATTACGAAGGGAGCTGGCCCACGCTCAAGTGGTCCTGAAGCACACACTTTGACGAAGCCTGGGCCATTTGGATCGCCTCGCAGACACCTATCAGTGGGGAGACAAGGCGAGTACATTGCTCCACCACCTTTGTTTCAATCTACGCATGCATACTCAGATCCTATGCCCGACAGGTCGGTGGGGAGGGGGACATAGCCCAATGATTTGCCCATTACTACTCTGAATTATATGACCAGCGGGATGTTTTGCCCACTTCACCGATAGAAGACTTTGTGCATGATCTTCCCCTCCAGACCCTTACTGTAAACGAGAGGCAATCACTACAGGGGAATCTGACAGACTTAGGTCACCTAAATTCCTGTAAAATGCCTGGCCTCAATGGCTTCCCTAGAGATTTTTATTCAATTTACATGGGCAAGCAGAAGCGGTGAAAAAAAGTGCAGTTTCCCCTGGTCTTCCGTAAGACCGATATAATAGTAATCCACAACCCTGGACGTTGCCCAGATATTTGCTCCTCATATCATCCAATCTCCCGCCTCCATACGGAAGTTAAAATTAGAGCCAAGGCACTGGCAGACAGATTGGACATTGATCTCCTAACTGGTCCACCCGGATGAGGCGGGATTCATGCAAGGGTGGGCCACTAGACATCAGACAACTGTATAATGCCCTAGCCCTCTCTGGCTGCCTGTGGATGCTGGCGGCAGTTCTCCTAGCAGATATGGAGAAGGCCTTTGATTCGGTCATACTGGTTTATCCTTCTCAGCCGCCTTCATTTTGGACCCTGCTTCATCACTTACATACACAAATCTTACTGCCTGTGTCCGGGTGGGCTCTGCGACATCAGAGCTGCTCGCCATCCAGAGGGGAATGTGGCAGGGATGCCCAGTGCCTCTTTTCTTTGCCATCGGCCTGGAACCGTTGGATCCATGGTTCCGTATCGATGAGTAGATTCAGGGGTTTGAGTGGGGTCACGGTGTTTTGGATAGGATAGCTCTTTATTTAGACGACGTTTTGGTTTTTCTGACGGAGTCCCAGGGTGCTTCAAATGTTCCAAATCTTTGGCGAAACAATAGGTATTTTTATTTACTTGGCCAAATCTACTGTGTTCATGATCCCCACCCACCCCCAAAACCAGAGGAGAGTGTCTGACCTTGCTATGGCCGCGCAGAACTTTCAGTATCTGGGGGTTTCTGTAGAAATGGACGCGTGCACGGCCTGGGAGCATAATATCCACCCGTAGATGGGCTTGATGCAAGGACATCAAGACATGGTCGGCACTTCCACTGTGTCTTATGGGCAGATCACCCAAATTTAAGATGGTGACTCTCCCACACTTCCTGTACCAACCACAAAACTACCCCTATGCCCTGCCCCGTCCCTTCTTTTGTCAGTTACAGTCTAGGCTCCATAGTTTCTTGGTGAACTATAAACAAACACGTATAGCCCTTACAAAGTGTTTCAAATCAACTTACGATAGGGTTATTGCCCAAGCCTCCCTGCGACACTAAGAAATTTGCGACCCTATTCTGTCTCATACCCTTGCTATACCTTCACAGGGGTTACCTTACTAGGTACAGACTTTGGCGGACTGAAGCGGCGACTTCGCCTTCCTGTCTACGGTGTGGGATACGAGAAGGCCGCCTCCTGCATACTGTGTGGTCTTATGGAAAGGTGGAGTCATTCTGGAGGAGGGTCTTGTCTTGTCTGGGGAGGGTTCTGGCTGGAGCCATCCCATATGATCTGAAGTTAGCCCTGCTCCACATCACCACGGACTTAGGAGTTCAATACAGCCTAACTCTTTTACGTCTGGTCCTTAGCGTGGCCAAGCGGGACACTGCACGTGTGTGGACAGCTAGGGAACCTCCCTCTCTAGAGGAGTGGAGTAAGGGTATTGACTGGTGCTCTAGTAGAGAACTCAGTGTACGAGGGGATGCCCTCAGAAGCATGCCAAGATTTGGAGGAGATGGGCAGATTATAGAGGGGTATCTATAAGCCCCCAGACTTTGCAGACCACCACAATAGAATGGGAGGTGAAAACATTCAGGGGCTGATGGAAGTTATTTCAGAATGGAGAGCTTGCTGTATGAGCTCGGGAGGGAAGAGTCCTATGAGGGGGAGTGAGGGGAGCGTGGGGGGGAAAAGAACGCGCCATTGTTCTACTTACTATTGGTGCTATATGTTACTGTTGTGATGTTTATCTTCATAAAACCAATAAAATGCATTGCAAAAAAATTTTTAAAACACAGAACAAAACTTTTTAGTAAGAAGTTTGATCACAGCAGATCAAGTGAAGAGAGAAAAACAGGTGAAGCCCAAGAAGAGAAACTAAATACAGCTGGCAACGTGTGTACGTATTTATTTTTACAAGGCTTTTCCACGATGTAGCTTGTTGAGGCAGCTGCTGTCTTCATGTCAAAGCCTTTCAATACCTCCAGCGTTCGAGTCACATGTGATATGCAGAGCCAATCCAATAAAATAGGAAGAAAGCCTTGTGCTGGAGGTATTACAAGCAGCATTTTTAAATGCTCGCTTACGGAGTTATTAAAAACTACGCTTGGATATATGAAAAATGATATTCCATTACATATCAAATAAAAAAGAAATATCGTAAGTCAACCAAGGGACCAGTACTAAATGCAAACATGAATCAGATTATTTAAAGTATATGCCCCTCTTATTTACTCATCACAACATTGTATCTGAAAATTAGAACTGTATTACTATTAAAAGCGTACAATCACCAGATACTGTATTCAGACGAGGGGTTGTTGGAGTTGCTTCCTTTATTACAAGAATGGGTCTTTCACTTCTGCTAGTTGCACAGGAAAGGAGGATTGAAAAAGGGGCAGCTACATCAGTGGATGAAGACTACATCGGTGGATGAAGACAGAAGGCGGCCTGGGGGATTTAGGGTTCAGTAGCTCAGTTTCAAGGCTACATCCAAGCATTGCCTCATAGACAGCTGCATTTAGTTGACTGTCTTCGCCCCAGCCCACTCAAGGCTGTACTTGTGAGGGTAGGCCCAAATTAGTGAGGAAAAAGGGCATCTACTGCTTGTGTCAAGATTTAACAAAATATATATATATATATATATATATACACATATACATATATATACATATACACACTAACATGTAGATAATTATGAATTGTATTTAAATATATTCACCAGTTAGGCTTAGCAACGCACAAAACACACCCATAACTCAGGCCACCCACTATTTATCTCTAGATAGTCCGTCTCTTATTCCTTTGTCATTAGCGAAGTGATGCATTCAGCATGCGAGGACGGATAAGGTAGGGCATGTTTTTAGTGATTTACTGACCATAATGGGCTTGCATATTTCAGTCAAAAACATTCAGTTATTAACTTTTATCAGTGAATTTTTCAGTTTTTAAAAAAATTCACTTTATTATCAACAGTGGTTGCCCACAGACCATGCTCTGCAACCAAACCACTGCAGATGCAAACACTTCAGCAACACACAGCAGGGTTTGACTGGAAGGCTTGGCCCACTGACCAACCCACCTTCGGCTGCCAAAACCTGCTGCACAAGGCCATGGCCATGCTCAGCAGGGGTTGGCTGCAGGAGCAGGCCTACAGTATGGTCTTGCAATCAACATACAACTGATTGCCAGTGTGGGGCTGCGCACAGCAGAGTTTGCCTTTTTAATGCTTTAATATTTTCTGTTATTTTATGTTTCCTTACATTCAAGTTTATTAAAATTGCAATTACTAGCAAAAGTGGTGCCTTTTTGCTGGTTTACAAAACAATTATTGAATAATAAAGTGGTCCCTATGGGGGTAGTGTAGCCCATGACTACCACAGCAATCGAGTTGCTTAGGGAAAGAAGAAAAACCACTCAAATGATTAAGTTAAAGGTATTTGTTTAGTGCATTTATTTATACATCACATTTACAAATATATTAATTAATTCACAAAGTATACTTACACAAAATGCTCCTAAAGAGTGACAGTGCAGTGATAGTGATACAAGGTGAATGAAAAGTGCATTTGTGCTATGTACGACATATATATGAGTGTTGACATCTGTAGGAAGCTGGCTCTGTATATACTATACCAAAGTGAGGTATAGTGTGCACAGAGTCCAGTGGAATCCCAAAGGTAGGCAGAGGTAAAGTTAGATAGCACCTCACTCTCTATTTGTGGTAGTGTAGTCGAGCAGTAAGGCAGTATCAAAGGACAGTGTTAAGCATTTGGTGTACACACTCAGCAAATGAATTCACACACTCAGACTGAACTTCAGACTAATTGTTTTTGTATGAAAATATTCTTTTAGTTATTTTATTTTCTAGAACCAAGCAAGCCTGGCACAGGTAAGCAATAAATACTTTACAGTAGTAATGCAGTTTGTAAACAGTTTGAATTGAAATTGTATATGCACTTTGTTTTGACTTACAGTATGGTTTCAGAGAAATGCAATACTTTGTAAATACAGTCAGACTTGAATGGGCTTTTCAGTAAAATTACAGGTAAGTTACTTTTGAGATGACTTTTCTTACTCAGAGTAGTATACCTGGATACTACTCTGGGACATTTCCTGCAAACAGGTAAGTAAAATCGTTTTTGTTATTGCAATTTTAAAGAATTTCTTAAGGTTTTCAAACTCCACACTTATAAACTTTTCCAAGAAAAACAGTCAATGTTATCCTATGGAGGAAAATAGTGTTATCGGTTTTGAGTTAAGTATTTGGTAGTGGGAGTTGAGGTTCTGGGGGTAGACTCAGGGGTCCCCAGGGTCAAGGATGCACTCTAGTTACACCCTCAGCGGCACTAGGGTGGCCGGGTGCACAGTGCTGAGGGCCAATGTTATCCAATAGGGGGCCTACGGTTGGTGGCTGCTGGCAAGCAGGCCACTTGGTTGTGGGGGCAAAGCTCCTGGACTTTAGCTCAGGGCAAATGTGGAAACAAATTATCACCAAAGGCGCACCCTCAGCGGCACTAGGGCGGCGGGTGCAGGGTGCCGTTTCGACATTGGGCGCCCTGTTGGTTTCAATGGGGAACCTCCGGTTTGCAAAGGCACTGCAGGCTTGGGGACGAAGGTCTTCTGGGTGCGACCACCACTTCGAGAGGTAAGTTGGGAAGTTAGGGGTTGATTAGGCACCGTCAGTTTGGGCACCCAAGGCCGTGGGGCGTCCGGTGCAGGGCTGCCTTTTGGGGTCGGATCTTCTTACCAGCTCCTGGTCGCGGTTGGGAGGACCTTCTGGATTTAGGCTGCTGGCGTCAGCTGGAGGATTGAGGCAGGTCAGTGGTCGCCAGATCTCGGGTCAAGATCGCCGGGGTGACCTCCTCGTGGTGTTTTTGCCCCCTCGAGCTCGGGCCGTGGAC
>CAWUFW010011433.1:0-95000 GCA_963921515.1 Calotriton arnoldi | reverse complement strand
CAAAAAATAATTGTGTCAGAACAGATTTCATCCTACAACTTGATAGTGCATTACATTTTCATCATTAACATTCATATATAGTTTCAAACATCATCCGTTCTAAACAAGATCCTACTGTAAAAAAAAAAAAAAAAAAGAAAAGTCTTCAATATTGTTTTTTAGTCAAAGGTTTGAAAACACCCATAAAACTTTACAGCGCATGTATAAAAACAAAAACAAAAACACAGTAATTTAAAAAGCGCTCCAAAAAAGGATCAAATACAATAAAAGACGCTTAACTAATGGAATTAACAGATGAAATGGGAGTTACTACAAATTTTGTCTCTCCAACTTCAACCACATAATGTAACGTTTTCACTAAATGTTCCTTATTTTTGATTTTTTTACAAGATGTTATTTCAGGTGTGCTTTGAAAGAAAGAGGCCTGGGCTATGGCGACAAGAATGGTATCATATTTTGGGAGCAAATCCCATCTCAGAGCAGGATAACATTAAGCTCTTGAAATATTGTTTGGTTGCCAAGTGGCAAAGTTTGTGCTACAAAGTTGTATACTTTCCTGACATGGTGAGCGTATTGTTCACAGGTTTTACCATTGATAATTCCAGTTGTGATGCATGTGAATTAATGGAAAAACGAAAACTGAGAAACCACATTGGAAGAAACAAAATCATAGAAAACAATTTTAAGGAAAAACAACTTTAAGGAAATACAAATGAATCAAAAATGAAAACATTTACACTCTAGGGTGAAGAATAGGGTTAGTGAAGGTTTTGTGGGTGCAGGGATGGGTAGTGTATGGAGGCGATGAGGCTTTTTTTTTCCTCTTTTTTTTTTTTTTTTAAAGAGCTTAAGGGTTGGGGAGGCTGGAGGTTAGAGGTGGTGAGGGCTTTTATTTGAGATCGGGCATGGGTGGAGTTTAGGGGTTGTGAGGGCCTTTAGGGTTCATGGATGGGTAGCATGTAGGGGAGTTGAGGTGTTTTTAGGTTAAGAATCAGTGGGGTTTTAGGCTGGGGAGTGTTTAAGGTTCAGTGATGGGTAGAGTTTTGGGAGGGTGAATGGTTTTTAGTGTTAGGGAATGGGTGGGGTTTAGGGTGGTATGGAGCATTAAGGGTTTATATGTAGAAGGTGTTTATAGGGTTCAGGGATGTGGGAGTTTAGGGGTGGTGAGGGTTTTTAGGGAGTGCTGAATGGGTGGTTTCCAGGTGTGATGAGGGCTTTATTTGGGAGTTCAGGATGTAGTTTAGGGGTGTTTTGGATTTTAAGGGATCAATTAAGGATGTGGTTTCGGCATTTAAAGGGGTTTTTAGGGTTCAGGAATGGGTGGATCTTCGTGGTAGTGAGGGGTTTTTAGAGCTGGGTAGAGTTTAGGAGTAGAAAGGGGTTTAAAGTTTAGGGATAGGTGGAATTTAGGGGTTAGAGATGCATGATGTTTAGGGGTGCTGAGGGTTCAGGAAACTAAAAATATCCAAAGTATTTGCTTGACAAGTTCAATCTAAAATAATGCCCCCTGACGTTAAGGATTAAAATAAATACTTGTGACAAAAATGGTTTTGAAATCAAGACCTGCAATCATTTCATCTACACCTTAAAAATAAATATGCAGTAGCCCATTTCAAGAAAATAAAAAAGGACTTTCTATGAATTGGTTTCTATGAAATTGTAAATGTCATTCACCCTGAAAAGATTGATTAAACCATTTAGATGAAACGGTTTCTCAGTAATGGTATTCATTAAATCGTTTTTCTATGAATTCACATACAAACTTCTAGTTGCTGCACTAATGATCACTTTCTACATATCGTTTTTCATGGAAGGGAAGATCGGGGGTAGGGATATCCCATATTCTTTCCAAAAAAGACAGCCTTATTTAAGATGCTCAATTGGTATACATTTTTGTTGGATGTTACACGTTTTAGTTGATAGTGGTGACTCTTAAATAAAGTTTTAAATCAACCAGTAGAAAGCGGAGAGTTTTTTATGAAAAGTAACAGAGCCAGGTTTCTTTCACATTTGTATGCAAATTTGCTGTTTGCATCATGGCTAATGGTGATACACTCGTATTGTAATTGATCTATAAGTGGCTGGTATCCATCTAATTTTGTAATATAATGTCTTGAATTTGTGTTACCCTCAACGTTTCCTCATACTGGCTGAAAACGATTAGGCAAAATTAATACTTGGAGGGCGCCAAGAGGAGTTCTTGAGCCTGAGAAGGTGTTGTTTACCATAACAGTTTGGAAGCACTGTGCAACATGATTTAAACCTTTTGAATACCAACAACCTCTCTTCCAAATAAACAATGGAGATAATGTGCTGAGTAGTAGATCATAGCCATCAGGGTCTCCAAGGCTGCTGAGAGGTCAAACCAGCATGATCGGTATTCTGTTGATTCTTTCACTGATTTATTGGCGTATTTCAACATTTTGGAAAGGAATAGAAGACTTTTGATGGAATGGTAGTTTTCAAGGCATTTAAGATCAGACTTCAGATTAAGGAAGGGTGTAATAATGCCCATTTTAAAGACAATGGCCAGAGCCTCATTCCACTGAGGCAGTTATTTTTCCATTTGGGGGGGCAAGAGGGCAGCTCTAGGACTTTGTGGAGATTATATTTTCCAGTAGATCAGAAATTACAGGAGTAAATGACTGTAGTAAGCTGGCTCTGTATATACTATGTTAACCACAAAAAGCTGCTCCTAAAGTAGTGACCACTGTGAGGTTTGGGTTATATTGTGAGTGAAGGCATCTCACAAAATTTAACGGACTGGTCTCACACACCACCTGGTGTCATGCTTCATCATTGACCAGTCCTCACCCTCTAAAACCTTGGTTTGATAGAGGGCGGGCATACACCTGACAGGGATTCACTTCTAAACTAAGTGGGGGCCCATGTACAAGTGAGTGTGGTTAAAAATCATTATAGTTATCCTTGTTGTGTTTTTTAATGTGAAAGGTAACTATATGATATTAAAATCAGATGACGGTATGTGAGGGAGTTAATGTCCCCTAACCGTTATGTGAGAGGTCGACATGTTTCTGCAGTGTTGGCCCAGGTGGATCCAGGGCATTCTTCAGGACCTAAATATATACGAGTGGCTCCGTTCTTACCAACTGGTGGCAAGAGAATACCACTGTGTGGGCGTGATCAGTGTCACTTTCCACAATGTGATGGCTTCTAAATTCAAGCCTGTAAAAGAAAATATTGAAAAAAACATATAAACCAACAAACCATCATCGTGGTGGAGTACTGAACACAATACATGCACTGTTTCAGTAAAACGTGAGTGACTACTCGTGTGACATGTGACACTATTTGTGTACACTATTCCAGAGATGCAAATGGAGAGAACAAGGGTCTCACTATTCTTACCCCAAGTACCAAAGCTACTTGCCCCATGGAAGGAGGGGAGGGGAAACCCCTGATGTCAAACCCTGTTGAAAGAAACACAGATCACAATTGGCGTGAAAAAATGCGGTCTGTGATGAGAAAAAGTCCACATAGCATTCAACCACATTTATACCTGGGGTAGTTAGATTAACCATACATTCATTCAGCCTTCATTCAAACCCTTACTGTCTGAAGGGAAGTTTCCCGCGTGGTTCCTAGGCGACTGCTCCCGTTCCTCCCCGAAGTAGAAATGAGGAGAAAGTCATCGCGCTATATATAGTGCATCCTCTTGAGTTAATTGGTGTTAAGTGGTTCGCAGGTGATGCTAGGTATGGTCATGTGTGTGGTTTCCGGTGTCCCTAAAAAGGGAAACCTGATCTAACCATAGTGGCCATGCGCGCATGTTCAGTGCGGTATTCTGAGCTAGCTCGGACTCAGCTGTGGAAGTTATTATCAGGTGCGAGACTTCCTGTGTCCTTCGTACGAGTGCCTGATTAAAAGATGGCCGGTGTTCGCACATGCTCTATGTTGCGGAGTGTAGCGCGTGAGTGGAAAAGTTCCACTGAATGTATTTACTGGTGAAGGGCGGTATTATCAGGTGCGCGATTACCAATGTTCTTCGTGCGAGTGCCTGATTAAGGGATGACCGGTGTACGCGCATGCTCTATGTTGCGGAGTGAAGTTCCACTGATGTATTAGCCGGTGAAGGGCGGGTCACTCGAAGCGAGTGGGCCACTAGGAAAAATCTATGTGCAGCCGGGAACCGCCCAAATAAGGGCGTGGCTGTGCATGTGCGAAGCGACGAGTTGTGATCGGATCTGCTGGTGTCCGTTCGTGTGTATATTATGCCACAGTATTTATGGCCATGCCTCCAAAATATGAGCCCTAATTTAAAGGAAAAAATGAGTGCGAGGAAGTGCCTTTATGTGCAAAAATAGGAGGCCACAGTTTGCATTTGTTGTCATAAAGGGATGGCTGCGCTTCAAGGAACTTATCCTGAAGTTTGTATTCAGCCCGGGTCACTGAGGTTCCCAAATGAGGATCGGTGGAAGGTGTCAGCGACCGTGTTGGGACATGAGACCCGGTTCTCTCAGGAATTTATTTAGTGACCATCGCAGTGTGCTGGTCATTGGATGGGTAAATCACTCGCTTTTCATTATTCAGTCTAGGCAAAGGGGGCACGACACAGTATGTGACGGTGGATTCAAATCGCTGAGTGATTGTAAAGGAGATATGCCCGATCTATATTGATAGTGTATGGTAGTGTGTGTTTATCTGCAGGTGGTGTTTGGAGGTTCTCATTGTCCCATCTGGAGCCATGGTATTTCGTCATTGAGACCTTTCTCCCAGGACCGTAGGCGGAATACCCATCGTTGTTCCCTTATATGTAGGGCTTTTGTCAGGTCAAACTTGCGTTTTTTCATTACTTCCAGAACTGACCATCTCAGGTCTGTGTCTTTATGGTTTTTTTCAGTGAAATGGCGTGTCAGTTTGGTGTTAGTCTTTTTACATCGGATGGTGCTCCGGTGTTCGCTGATACGCACCTTGATTTTTCTGGTGGTCATGCCTACGTATCTGAGGCCGCAGGGACAGTTTAGGAGGTACACAACGTTCTCTGTGTTACAGTTACTGAATTCTCGTAACTGCCAGGGTTTTCCGGTCCCTATGTCTACCTACCTCCTTGGTGTTGGTAGTAAGAGTGCAGGATGTACAGCTTCCACAAGAGAAGTGGGCGACGGGCCGTGGGTTTCTCCACAGAGTCTGTTGTTCTTCTCCATCAGTTGTTTGCGTCTTCGCGTGTACCAGTTCGTCACGCAGGCTCCTGTTCCGTCTGAAGGCGAACAGAGGTGGTTGCCACTGGTTATCTGCGCTGTTTAGAATGTGCCAGTTTTTTCTCACGATTTTCTGTACTGTATTGGAAATCGGGGTGTATGTGGTAACGCATACCAGTCTTTTGGTGTCTTCTTTTATCACGTCCTCCAATAGTGATTCTCTTGGATTGTTCCTGGCTCGTTTCCTTGCTCTTCTCACCATTTTCTTCGGGTAGTGGCGTTCCAGAAGTTTGTTCTCCAGTTCTGCCTGTTCCTCAAAGATTGGTTTGAACAGTTCCGTCGGATTCGAAGGAACTGGCCTACCGGGAGATTTTGTCTCAGGGCCCTCGGGTGGTAGCTCTCATAGAAAAGTAAACTATTTCTATCTGTAATTTTGTTATGAACCTTTGTCGTGAACCCTTGAGTTATGGTGATGTCCAGATCCAGAAAGATTGCGTGGTTCTTGTCAATCTGAGATGATTATCTTTGGAATTGACCCATTGGACAAACTCTGTTGCTTCCTCCTCTGTCCCGTGCCATACAATCTACACGTCATCAATGTAGCGCTTCCAGATTTTTAGGTGTTTCAGAAATGGGTTATTTAGGTTGAGGATGTAGTCTTCCTCAAATTGTTGGACATAGAGGCATGCCATGCTTGGGGCAAAAGTGCTGCCCATCGATGTCCAGGTGATCTGGTGGTAGATGGTGTCCTCAAATTCGAAAAAATTCTCTGTTAGTGCTAATTCGGCACATTCCATCACAAAATGTTGGGTTTGAATGAAGGCTGAATGAATGTATGGTTAATCTAACCACCCCAGGAATAAATGTGGTTGAATGCTATGTCGGCTTTTTCTCATCACAGACCGCATTTGTTCACGCCAATTGTGATCGGTTTTTCTTTCAACAGGGTTTGACATCAGGGGTTTCCCCTCCCCTCCTTCCATGGGGCAAGTAGCTTTGGTACTTAGGGTAAGAATAGTGAGACCCTTGTTCTCTCCATTTGTATCTCTGGAATCGTGTACACAAATAGAGAGTCACATGTCACACGAGTAGTCACTCACGTTTTACTGAAACAGTGCATGTATTGTGTTCAGTACTCCACCACGATGATGGTTTGTTGGTTTATATGTTTTTTTCAATATTTTCTTTTACAGGCTTGAATTTAGAAGCCATCACATTGTGGAAAGTGACACTGATCACGCCCACACAGTGGTATTCTCTTGCCACCAGTTGGTAAGAACGGAGCCCCTCGCTATATTTTTAGGTCCCGATGAATGCCCTGGACCCACTTGGGCCAACACGGCAGAAACATGTCGACCTCTCACATAACGGTTAGGGGACATTAACTCCCTCACATACCGTCATCTGATTTTAATATCATATAGTTACCTTTCACATTAATAAACACAACAAGGATAACTATAATGATTTTTAACCACACTCACTTGTACATGGGCCCCCACTTAGTTTAGAAGTGCATCCCTGTCGTCAGGTGTATGCCCGCCCTCTATCAAACCAAGGTTTTAGAGGGCGAAGACTGGTCAATGATGAAGCATGACACCAGGTGGTGTGTGAGACCAGTCCGTTACATTTTGTGAGATGCCTTCACTCACAATATAACCCAAACCTCACAGTGGTCACTACTTTAGGAGCAGCTTTTTGTGGTTAACATTTATTGTTGGAGGCTGCTAGCTCCTAGAACCCCGCGCCTCTTGTTTCCCTCTCCACACAGTGTGGAGCTCGTGTTTTTCTGTATATACTATACCAAAATGAGGTATATTGTGCACAGAGTCCAGTGGAACCCCAAAGGTAGGCAGAGGTAAAAGTAGATGGCACCTTACTCTCTATTTGTGGTAGTGTGGGCGAGCAGTAAGGCTTTATCAGAGGGTAGTGTTAAGCATTTGTTGTACACACTCAATCAGCAAATGATGTTACACACTCAGACTGAACTCAGACCAATTTTGTTTGTCTAAAATTTTATTAAGGTATTTTATTTCTAGAACCAAGCCAAACCTGGCACAGGTAAGTGAAATAAATGCTTTGCAAAATATTATGCAGTGTTTACAAGTTCAAATGCAATGTTGAAATACAGGTAAGTCAAGGTATTGAAATTACTGTACAGATTACTTTTTAAATTACTTTTTCTACTCCGTGTGATATGCCTAGATATCACACCGAGTCATTTCCTAGAGAAAAGGTAAGTAAAATCAGTTTTGCACAATTGTTATTTTTCAGGTTTCCATACAAATCAGTCAATAGATTCCTATGGAGAGAAATGAAGTTATCGGTTACCAGGTAAGTACTCTGTCTTTGGGGTTGAGTTTCTGGAGTTAGAACAAGGGTTTCCCCAGGGTCGAGGGTGCACTCTTGTTACACCCTCAGCAGCACTAGGGCGGCCAGGTGTAGAGAGCCGAGGCCCAATTTTATCCAACGGGAGATAGGGGGCCTCCGGTTGGTGGCTGTTTACGAGCAGGCCACTGTGTTGTGGGAGCAAAGCTCCTGGTGTTAAGCTCAGGACAAAGGGGGGTCCTGTTTAGCACACAAAGTGCACCCGCAGCGGCGCTGGGGCGGCTGGGTGCTGTTTTGGCGTCGGGTGCCCTGTTGGTTTCAATGGGGATTTTCCGGTTTCAACAAAGACTGCAGGCTCGGGGACGAAGATCTTATGGAGGTGACCACCGGTTGGAGAAGTAAGTTGGGATGCCTGGGGATGCTGGGACACCGCCGGTTGGGCCACCTAAGGCCGTGGGGCTTCGGGTGCAGGGGTGTCTTTAGGCATCAGGTTTATATTACCAGCTCCGGTCGCGGTCGGGGGGGATCCTCCAGAAAGAGGCTGCAGGCTTCGCTGGGAGACTCGAGGCAGGTCAGAGATCACCAGATCTCGGATCACAATCGCTGGGGAGACCTCCTCGTGGTGTTGGGCCACTCGGGCCGGGGGCGACAGGTGCAGCCTCGTGGATTTGGCTGGAGCCAGAGTCTGTGGGTGAACAAATGCGGTGTTCACAGGAGACATAAGTCTTTTCTTTGGAAGAAAGGGCAGGTCCCCTGGGTTCCTGAGGTTGCTGGCTGCGGGACACACCGGAGTTTCGCTTCTGCAGGTTCGAGGTGGGGACAGGCCGGTAGGGCTGGGGCCAAGTCAGTGGGTGTCGTCCTCTTAGCTTCAGCACGGCTGTTCGGTCCTTCTTCTTTTCTTCTTGGTCGTTTCTCGTCTGAGGAGGCAAGGTTCTGGGGTGCCCCTAAATACTAGATTTAGGGGCATTACAGGTAAAGGTTGGGACTAATGGTCCCTTCCTTGGGGTGGGTACACCCCCTATTATGCCACCCTCCAGTGGGAGGGGGGCATATACCTCACTCTGGTTGGCTGGGTCCCCCCCATCCGCAAGGTGGGGGAGACAGAGTTGTGCTTCACCTCGCCTCCCCCACCTAAGGCACACCTCCCTTCCTCACTTCGTTTTCCCGCCGGTTCTCGCACCCAAAGTAGGGGTCAGAACCGGTGGGGACCAGTTGCTGGAAGCAGCAAAAGGCCTGGGGAAGCTCACAAAGGCGGCAAGCCTTTGAAGCTTACCCTTCGTGGACCCTGCCCATCCTGGGGGAGGAGGCTTGGCACCTCGTCCCAGGATGTGCATTGTTTCAGACCCCCGAGAGCAGCAGGCTCTCGACCCAGGGGTCCAGAAACATGTCTGGTGGTGGCAGCTGGTGAGCAGCCACTCAGCCTGGACACTAGTATTTGGTCGTTTTTCAGGGGGTATCTCGAAGATGCCCTCTGTGTGCATTTTTCATTAAATCCCACACTGGCATCAGTGTGGGTTTGATATCAAACTTCCCAGTTTTCAGTAAAGCCATTATGGTACTGTGGAGTTCGTAATGACAAACTCCCAGCACCATATACTCTTAATGGCATTACTGCACTTACAATGTCTGAGAATTGGAGTACAGGGCTCATGCACCTGTACCCTCACCAGTGGTACAGTGCACCCAGCTAAAGGGGTGGCTGATCTATGCCAGGGCAGTGGGTTGTAGGCATGGAACACAGGGATGTGTGCCATGTCGACTGTTCACTTTGTTCTAGACCAAAACGTGTATATATACACACGTGTGTGTATATACGTGTGTATGTGTGTGTATATACGTACGTGTGTGTGTATATATATGTACGTGTATGTGTATATACGCATGTGTGTATACGTACGTGTGTATGTGTGTATACGTACGTGTGTATGTGTGTATACGTACGTGTGTATGTGTGTATATACGTACGTGTGCGTACGTGTGTGTGTGTACGTTTGTGCGTGTTCTTGTGCGTGTAAGGGTACAGGGCCTCTAAGGGTGGCACAATAAGAGCTGCAGCCCTTGGAGGCCTTCTCTGGTCACACTGCCCTGGGTACCTGTGGTACCATTTACCAGGGGCTGACCTGTGGTCAGAGTGCCAATTGGGTTTTGTTTTCAATGCAGTTTTAGGGAAAGAAAATAGGTCATGGGTACCTGGTTGGCAGAAGCCCAGGGCACACTCAGTCAAAGTACATCAGCAGTTCAGCAAAAAAGTGGGGGCAACCATGCAAAAAGAGGGCACTTTCTTACAATGACGACCAGTTTTGTGAAATTAATTTAGGGGAAATAATGGAAATTGTTAGCCAAGACGTAAGCTAACTATTCACATCATTCATCAAGTATTTGGCTAGATGTTTAAATACTAGTTCTCTGATCTTACGGTGTAGAAGAGTTTATTGGGGTGGTTATTTGCTTATTTGTGTGATCTTTGGGGAAAGTGGCTTTGGTGTTGTTCAGAATGTTAGCTTTATTGGCAGTAATGCCTGGTGAAAGTGTGTGCTAGTGACCATGTAGCAGCCTTTGATATATCTTCTAGTGGTATGTAGCCTAGGAAAACCGTTGTAACCGACTTATTTATAGGAGAATGTGCCCAGGGCATAGAGTGCACAGTTTGATTTGCTTTGGCATAATAGCCTTGGATGCATTTGATTATCCATCTCTTAAGACATGAATTTGAAACTGGATTTTCACAGTGGAATTTTGCGAATGCAATAAGAAGCTCGTTTTGCAACAGATTTATCCTGATCAATGCAATACATTAGAGCCCTTTTTAAGTATAATGTGTGTAATGCTATTTCACAGTCTCAGTACGTGGAAAGAAAAAAATAACATTGGTAAATCAATGGTTTAAAATTGACATTAAACGGAAATGTGACCTTTGGCAAGAAACAATGATTTGTCCGGAGGACAATTCCATCCCTGTGAACCTGGATGAAACGCTCCACCACTGTTGAAGCTTGCAACTCACTTACCCTGCACAAGGAATAGACTGCCACTAAGAATGCTACCTTCCAAGAAACATCTTACATTTCACACGAACGTAATGGCTCTTGAGTCCTATTATTTTAGCAAAGTCTACAACGAGGTCCCACATTAGGACCAGTGGTGTTCCTTAGGGGAATAACTCAAAGGCCTTCCATGCTAGTTTTAGCGACTGAAATTTTGAACAATGATTTATGTTGCCAGTCTACATTTAATGAGCAACTGCTGTCAAATTAAGCCTAATGTATATGTCTGCCAACCCGGTCTTTTGAAGGGGTACCAAACATATTATATCCTGCACCAATGCTTTCAGGAGGTTCTGTTTTATTTATGCAGCAATAGAAAACAGACTTCAATTTTGCTGCATAACAGGCTGACATGGTTGTTCTGCAAGACTTGCACTGAAAATGCATACAATCCTCAGTAGCCAAACTAACACCTAAGGTGGCAAATCAAGGGTTCATTTTCCTGAGATTTTGGATGTTGTAGTTGACTATGATGTGGAGTTAATAAGTCTACACTGATAGGTACCTTCTCATATAGGTGTCGGGCAATTCCAGTAGCACCAAGGTTGCCTTGGACACTGTAGCTCAACGAGAATGTGTGTCATGAACGTCTGTCTCAGCTTACTCAATGTGTGTTGGCTCAAAGGTCGTGTAGAAAAAGTGTACGAAAATATCCATTATCAGTTCATTCATTGGGTGTGGGTACCTGGAGGCAAAGACTGGGCATTTATCATATTCTGATAGAGTGCAAGTGTCCCCCTTTTTTAAAATAAGGTAGGAGTACTTGGGGATTCATCTTCCGCTTGAGTATTTGTGTTTAGCTTAACAGATTCACAAAGTCATTGTCCACCTCCAGCAGGTGCTCTGGATGGAGCTGGATCTGGATGGCCTAGTGTCAAACAGATCATAACACACACAGCTGGGGCGAGTGGGTACCCCTTTGTTTATGGATGCAACACATAGTGGTCATGTTGTCTGTCCTAACTAGAACCACCTTTTTTTAAGTGTCAAAGGATCTCTGCCAACTCTAGAAAGCTGAAACTACTCTTTTGTTCCAGAGTCCAGATAAATTGAAGTCATGTTGCTCAGATGTTCTTCCCACCCTTTGAGGTATCTGTGATAGTAGTCACCTGCGGCTGAGGGACCATAACTGGTCTGCCTGGCGTGTGGAACTCTTGTAATGCAGGAGGCAATCATTCCCAACAGTTTCATGATCATTATCAATGTTGAACGACGTTATGTCTGGCAAAGAGGAGGCAGCCTTTGAAATGGAATCCTGCTCTCTTGGTCAGTATGGGGTTTGCTTGTCAAGAGTTTAGATCTGCCCCTAAAAATGCTTCTCAAAGTGGGTGTATTTGCTGAGGGCAAAGACGAGCTTCTTTGGTGCCAAATGTAAATGCTAGCCTGTGGACAAGAGGCACGGCTGATTGAGTGTGTGCTACACATTGCGGTCGGCAGCTGATCTTTATTAGTCAATCAGCCAGATATGAAAAGATATGAATTGCACTGCAGTGCAGATGCCCAGCAACCACTGCTAGGCACTTGATAAAGAGCCTTTGGTCTGTTGTTGTCCTAAAGGGTAGAACTTAGGTTTGTAGTAAGTGGGACAATACTACCAGTTCGGAGGTAGCGATAGTGTACCAGATGAACAGGGACGTGAAATTAGTCGTTCTTGAGAGGAAGGGTCGCAACATGATCTTCTGTGAAGAGCAGTCAAATGAAGTCCTGCAGGGTGGTCATCTTGCAATGCTCCAACAGGAACTAGCCATTTCGAGGCCAGGTCAAGAATAGGCCACAAGATGGTGTCTTTCTTTTGGATGAGGAAGCACGGCGAGTACACCCCTTGACTCAACAGCTCTGAAGGCACCTTTGCTGAGAAGTGCTTGTACTACCGCTAACAGCAGTCATCGAGGTTTCCGAATGATTACGTGACAGTGACTTGGGATGTTCTGTGGTGAGAAACTCCAAGCAGTATCTTTGGTGGGCTATGGATAAGATGCGCTCGTCGGAGGTGATTTACTCAGACTGGTGAGGGAAAAACCTGTTTCTTCCCCTCAATAGGTGTTATGCGATTATGGGGATGAATGGTAAGTCACTGCTTGACAGTGAAGGCGCCCTTTCCAAAGCCCAAAACAACACAGAGTTTCCCTTCTCCTATTCTAATTAAGGATTTCAGATCCACCTAGGACCCAGAGAACTTAACAGACACAATTAAACACTCCGTGATCTGAATCAGACAAAACCAAGATTTTCCAGGTCGCTAAATTACAAAATATCTGTATATTCAAATAAGAAAATCAATAATGTTAAATGACAAATTCTAAAAGGGAATGTTATATCAAGAGAATATTTATTTCTACTCATACGTGAAAAAAATATATCATACATAAAAAATCATGTATCACATGTTTAGCTAATTCACATCATTAAAAACGTTTATATAAATTCACACACATATTGTTGCAAAACATTTCAGAAGACACTTTAAAAAACAAAAGAACAAACTGTCGACTGTCGATCAAACGAAACATTTGTCTTGCAGCATGTAGTGCTGTAGATCACATGCTCTGTTACACTTGTGCCATCTAGTGTTGGGTGCGGAATTTTGCACGTTTTTGTTCGTAGTAAGTTTGTTTCGAGAACGCTTGATACCTCCTCAAAATCCACAGTGCACCAAGATGAATTCCCCACCTCAGACCTGTTTCAAAACCCACAATGCACCAAGATGAATAGTCCACCCCAGACCTTTTTTCTGCAATCTAGTTCAAACATACTTCTCAAGCTCTGGGTACCATCAACTACAACTTTTTTGCCAGGGGTAGGTGGCAGGCCACCTTCAGTGCCTTATGCTAATGTTGTGGACAACTAAAGATTCTAAGTTAAATGTGTCCTGATGTTGATAGGGTCATCTGGAGGCAGCTTGCAGTTTCTCAACTCTGGGTGTAACTACCCTGACCATAACCAGCTCTTTAATGTCATCTGCTGTGCACTTCATCATGCTCAGGAGCAGTGGCAGGATGTGTACATATTTTTCGGTTTTTGATAAGATCTCATCCAAAAAGTCCTCCTCGACATGGAGCTTTACCTTGTGGTGATTAGTTGCTCTTTGAATGACAGCATGGTAAGCAGCCTTGCTGTCCCGGTGGTGAAACCTTATTTACTTATAGATTTTATTAAGAGCTCTGTCACCAGACTGGTATCCTGTTGCTGGCCAATAACGATCATAAAAAACGCAGTAGAAATGGAAAAAAAAAAAAAAACAAAGAACAGAGTTGGAGCACCTGAAGATGAAAGTCAACTTTGACTCAGTTACTTAGGAAAGAGCCAAGTCTTAAGCGCCCTCCTGAACTGCAACAAATCGGTCATGGATCTTAATGAGGGAGGGAGTGAATTCCAAAGCTTGGCTGCACTGACTATAAAGGCCCGGCCACCTTGCCTGGATTTCATGAACTTAGGCATGCATAACAGATTGGCTGATGCAGATCCGAAAGGTTTGTTAGGAGTGTACCTTCTCAACCTCTTTTGCAAAGGAACAGGGCCCTAAAAGGCTATGAACGCCATGCAAAGTAATTTAAACCAGATTCTTTGTTTAAGCGGTAGCCAGTGCAGCTCCTTCAATGCAAAGGAGGCAGAGGCTCTGCAAGGTCTGTTCAGGGCAAGTTTAGCTGCTGCAACCGGAACCCTTGACAGACGGTGTAATAAATACTCTGGTGCATCCAGCAGCAGAGCATTACAGTAGTCCAGGCGACTAAAAATAACCCTACGGACTACACAGGGTCTAGAGGAATGGGGAAGCACCGGCAGGTTCTTCCGCAGGGTTCTCATGAGCAGAAAGCAAGTGCCTGAAATGTTATTCATGTGACTCTCCATACTAAGTTTATCGTCAAACATAACTCAAATTCCGGACTGATTTGACAGGAACAGGCCCCTCAAATGACCTAGGCCAGAAATTGGGAGGCAGTACACATAAGGCTGAGATTGACTCAGGGTTCATGCTGTCCTGAGGGTTGACATAGGGGCCCTACAAGGGGTTCTCCCCATTGTTTGCTGGAATTTGGTTCACAGTTTGTGTCCTAACGGATGGGGGGGGGGGGATTAATGGGGGAGGGATGGGTGCTCACTTGGGGCAGTGGAGCCAGGCTGATGTGTTGCTGCCAGCACTTTTGAGGATGGGGTAATTTTAGAAGTTCCTCTGAACTAGCCTCCTCAAAACAGAGTCTCCGATTTTTTATGAGGTGCAGGGTCTCCGTCTTGATGGGGAGGTCTAGCGAGTATCTTCCCAGAGGTTTGGTGGATGTAAAGTTTCTGTTGCCAGGCACATCTGGAAACTCAGTAGCTGGGGTTGTGTTGTTAGATGTTAAGACTGGAGATATATTATGGAACTGGATCAGAAACAGACTTCGGAGAAGAACATGTCAGGTCAGTGCTTCCAGTCGAGCCTTGGAGCTCTTGGCTCCTCTTCTAAGGTAGACTCTCAGCGCTAAGCAGGCTTGGGGATGGAGGCCGAAGCAGACTGTTAAGGTCTCATGGTCACAGTCTCAGGGCTTCGTGTTCTGGTCTCTATGTGTGATAGTTTGAGGATGAAACCCTGAGTGTGGGGGTGGTTGGATGGGGGCGTGGGTTGATCTTCTGATGTTGGTCAAGGTATGGGTGTCTTTGGGGCAGCCTTTGTCTTGGGTGTAGGTTTTCTTAGGATCCTTGTTCTTCCTCAACATCTGAACCATCTGAGAGGGTTTCTTGACTGTTCCGGTTGACCGGCCAGTAATGCATATCAACCTTCACCTTCAGAGTAAGTCCATCTGAGGGTTTCAGGTCCGAGGACCAGTGTCAAATCTAGGTCAATGGGATGGCACATTTTATAATGTGCCCCTAAGCGCACTCTCCTGTAGTGAATTGCCTTTTTATTTTTAAAGGGCTGGCAGGCCAAATAGGTCGATTCCTCGTGGTTCAAAGGGGACTGGAAATTGCAAACTTTGTGATAGCCCAACCATGGGAACTTCCAACTGCACTTAGGGCACAATTGGAAGGACATGCTCTCCATGTGTCACAGTCATTCTGATATGACCTGTTGTCTATAGAAACCCTCCCACGCCTCAGTCGAATCTGAAGAGTCTTTGCTGTAAGTGGGTCTTTAAATGCTGTAGCTGGCAATTCCGGTTGAACTGATTTACTGTAGTTGATGGTCCCAGAGCTTGAGAAGTATGTTTGAACTAGATTGCAGAAAAAAGGTCTGAGGTGGACTATTCATCTTGGTGCATTGTGGGTTTTGAAACAGGTCCGAGGTGGGGAATTCATCTTGGTGCATTGTGGATTTTGAGGAGGTATCAAGCGTTCTCGAAACAAACTTACTGCGAACAAAAACGTGCAAAATTCCGCACCCAACACTAGATGGCACAAGTGTAACAGAGCATGTGATCTACAGCACTACATGCTGCAAGACAAATGTTTCGTTTTTAGAAGTCTATGGAACATGCGTGCCATCCTTTACCAGTTCTTGCTTCATTTTTAGGTCTTGCGCCTAGCGTTGCAGTGCGCAGCCCTGCTCGCGCAGCGCGAGACCTCTAGAAAGGGCTTCCAAAAGCTACCCACACGCTCGTGCGTGTGGTTTTGCTTTCGAAAGCCCACATTGGCTGGAGCGTGCCTTTTTTTTGCGGAGACGGCACGCAATTGGTCAAAGGCGGGCACATGTCCCGCCTTTGCCGCGCCCATTCCCGACGGTGGCCAGAACGCGCAGCAGCGCGCGTTCGTCTGCTGCCGCTGCCGCGCTCCCTCCCCCCGCTCCTCTGGTGCGCGTGCACCGCTGGTTAAACTTTTACAGCCAATACAGCGTTCGAGCCTGCCGACTTGTTTATTTCAGTGTCTGCTGACACGGGTTATTTCACTTCCTGCCGCAGCGTTCCCTTCAGTGTACCGACACCTTAGACACACAAGTACACACTCTGAGTCAAGTACAATGGCATGGTGAGAATGTGTATACAACAAATATATTGTACTATGTTATGGTACCAAAATAAATCGAAACATACATTACTGTATACACTGAAATATACATGCATGTGTGTGTGTTTGTGTGTGGTGGTGGGGGTGTGTGTGTGTGTGGGGGGGTGTTAAACACGCACATATACTCACCTACGTTTTGCTTTTGCAATTTCCGACTTCGCGCACTTTATTGTGTCCAAGTCTGGTAACGAATTGCCATTAACGGTAATATTGTGTTTTACTGCTTTGCACTAGTGACAGACAGTGCACGCCCGGAAGACCTGTCAGCGCGCAGTTAGGGGCGCCGTGATTCATTTGTGGCTCGCGTGCTCCTCACTGCACTTGTTCCCCACGCGGAGGGACATCAACCCTGCAGTGCGTCAGAGAGCTTTATTGTCGGAGGTGTGGATGCAGGGCTGTGTTTTTGGTGCTGGATTGCTTGTAGCGCTTTTAATCATCCCTGAGTCTGACACTATGGTAAATACAAATATAATGCATGGGTTCATAAAATATTATACACTTACGGAACAGCCCATTATACAGTGCGCAAATGGTGAGTATGTATCTCCCTCTATGTCTATACAGATATACTACAATGCAATGTATTCCACTCTCTGACATAAGCGAGGACGCAGCCGCCATCTTCTTGCGAGGATTTTTGTTATTGCGCATAACTAATCCCTTCTTGACTGCTGACTAGTTTCACTCGCATCGCTCTTGTAATATACCGTTCGTATTTTAAAAATAAAATCCCACATTCAGGACCCCAATTAACTGTTTAACGCTCCTTGTAGGTCACTTACATGCCCCATGAGCCCCCTTTCCCGAAGTGTCCCCATGCCCGGCGTAGGGAATAAGGGATGTATTGTGCGTCAACTGGTAGGCTTGTAGCACCCCTGCTTTAAATGCTTGTTTGGCACTGAAAGGTATCTGTGTGTGTGCCTATTCGTGTGTGTGTGTGTTGTTCTGTGTGTGCCGGTGTTTGTATAAATGTAATTTCTATGTCTGTTTGTGCAGTGTGTCGGTGTTTGTATAAATGCAATTATTTCTGTGTGTGCTTGTGTGTGTGTGTCTGTTTGGTGTGTATCTGCGCTTGTATAAGTGAACTTATTTCTGCGTGCGTGTCTGTGTGTGCCAGTGGTTGTATAATTGGTCCAACCTGTGTGTGCGCGCGTTCGTGTTGATGGTTGAAAACGTGTGCTTGCTGTGTGTCTCTGTGTATGTGCCTATGTGTCTGGGCTGGTGATTGAAGACCTACATGTCTGTCTCTGTTTGTGTGTGAGCTTTTATCAAGAGTACATTCCCTTTTACCAGGTGACACCAATTAACACTTTCCACATGTTTTCTGAAAGTAATCCAAAATTACAAAAGTAAAGACAATACAAATTGGAATATTTCCTGTAACTTCGATTCAAATATGATGGGTCTCTGTTCAAGCAGTTTTCTAACTGGTCATTTTTTTAAATATTAAATCAATCTAAGTAAGAAAATAGTCTTCCTAATTTTTATGTCCACTTTATACTTTGTGGTTCTTCCTCTCGTAGTTGTAATGTTGGTTACGAAGACCGAGCTGATGCTACCACCTCTATTATTACTAGTAATACCATGTTTGCATATCTATTCAGACGCAACGCCTATACTACCCAAGTCCTGTTTTACAGATGGCACATAGTTGTATGTGTTTATTTCATTTTTGGGGTAAAACGCTGGGCTTGATATCCCTCATAGAGCGCTAGAGCACACAACACTCCAAAATGAAAACACAACAATAAATAAAATAATATAACAGACAAATCCGGCAGCTAGTATATAAAAATAATGAAATCAGCAGCGTCCTAAACTCACCACAATGTCTTTTCAGAAAGTGTTCAGCGTGCAGATTGCACGTATGCAGTTGCGCCCGGAGGCAGGAAAGGTGCCCGCTGATTCCACAGAGAAAGCGACCGTTACACGGGTGTCCTTCCTGTTGTGTTAACATGCACTGTACTATATCCCACAACAACATATATATGTCTTAGCATTACTGAGGGCACTTCTGCCCGACCTCAAACCCCTGCCACGCAGTCCAGTTTACAAAGATGTCATCACCTGGGTTCACCAGGGCGGGGGGCAGCGGTGACACGGTGAATATGGGCACTGACGTGCGCTGTAGTGTGAGACATCCGGGGCGAGGGGAAGAACCACACCGCAAGAAGGTACATTTTTAATATAAAGGTTGTGTCTTTCTCTAAAACAAGGGACGTTGAGTGCACGGCGCAGACCCCTCCTCCGGTGCCAGCTTGGACCAGAGCCCCTAATCCCCTCTCCCTTCACCCCTCTGACGCCCAGAGCGGCCTCCCTCTGCTGTCTCGGAGATAACTGGGTCCCGGCAGCAGACAGGGCGGTCAGAGAGCAGAGCACTCTCTCCCGGGCTCCCTGCGAGACAAGGCGGCGACATGTGTGCAGTTTGTGTCCCTTGCGCAGACTGTTTGACAGCAGACGTAATCCTCTATGGAGTGACAGGCGAGGCTTGACACCCCAATGACAGCCCAGCTTTCACCTCTGTCCAAACACTCCAGACAGACGCACACACACACACACACACACACACACACACACACACACACACACACACAGACACACACAGACACACACAGGCTGACACACACACATTCCGTCTGAGGCACGCACACCAAAAAACACAGACCAGCACACCGCCAATGAGACATCCAGACAAGCGCGCGCGCACACACACATACACACACACACACACACACACACACGCGCAGGCAGACACACATCACAAGAGTCGCTAACATGCAGACCAAAAACAAACACACGCCCATGATGACACATGCATACAATTATTACACGCACTCAGGTTTATCACGCATGATTATTTCATAGACAGAATTATAGCATGCATGCAGGGCTCTATCTTGCACAATATAATCACATATACAATATTTTCATGTATGTATTATCACAGAGAGCGTTATCAAAGACAATATTAGCCATTGTTTGGCTCTTTTGCCCACGTGATTCTAGCCTTCACGTCATAATGAAGGAAGATAGCTCCATGTTGAAGCCCCCGGGCATTAAGGCATGGGCCAGCAAGAGGAGAGAGTTGGTGCCCAAAGGCAGTTCGAGGGGCGAGCAAAGCCTTCATGTGGAAGGAATTCACTTGTCTGTAGATGGCAATGAGTTGTTTATTAATACTCTTCTTGTTTTTGCTACACAACAGCTCTCCCCAGCTCTATAGATGAGATTGGGCTGGTGGGTGGATGGCACCAATGATCAGTTAACCATCGTTGACTGCGGCGGGGGTGTAAAACTTCATGGTTGGTCACAGGGAAGGTAGACACCTTGACATCTGACCCAAAAAGGCCAAGCAGATTCAGCTCTAGTTATTTTCCCAGCAGTGCTAGTGGCGCAGCAGTGTGCAGGAGGGTTGGGGTTTCGTCACTACAGCAACTACCCCCAGGCTCTCCACAGGCACTCTTTAAGAGTGCGCGGGGGAGGTTCAGAATATTGTACTTGCATCAGGGGACCAAGATAGAGCCCAGTTGCTCAGATCCATCTTATAAAGGGGGCTAGAGGGGATCCCATTTTGGGTTGCTATGGCATGGTTTAAGGAACAACTTGCTGGTTGGTCCTAAGTGGCTCTCCTGGTATGGAGGGAGCAGCAGAGTTTGCACCAACCTCACTAAACCTGTCCCATAGCATACAGCACCACAGTTCCCATATTTTGTTAATATACTTCAATTATAGCCCAAATCTATCCACCCCTCTCCCCACATGATGTTCTCTTTCTCCCTCACAAATGTTCAAGGTATCGCTATCTCCACATGCCTAGGGACCCCTTTGTTTTCCAGGCGTTCTCGCTTCCAAGTGTTCTCTCACCCTCTCAAGTGCCCAAACTTGGTAAATATATCTCCCCATTCCCTGTGTTCTCGTACTGTGTCTCCCAGTGTCTGATATTCCCATAATCCTTTTCCACTGCACACCCTGCCACATAAGTCCACTACACAAATCCATTCCACACCACACAAAATTCCACAACTAAGAATTCCAAAACAAACCTCATAATTCCACTCCACACAACATACATTCAATACACTACAAACCAAAATGCATAACTAAAAGGCATTGTCATTTACAGCGTCAAAAGCTCTAACTCTAAAAAATGCGAGACCTATTGCATTGAAAATGCTGGTTTATTTTATGGGTTGATGGGCTAAAGAATATTATGCATTGGTTCTACAATGATCAAGTCTAGGTTAATTGGTTTGTTTTCCCTTAGAAATGAGGAAGGAGCAGTTAGAGACATTTTCAATGTCATTGTCGTGGATATCAAAATCTACAAGCAAACCTTTTTTACTGGAGAATTTCACTGAACTTGTTGTGAAGTTTGTTGTGAAGTCAACTAGTTCTTCATTTAGGGCTTTACTCCTACCTGGTGGTGGACACAGTAGACTAGCCTTTACATGACTTCCCTTTAAGAGAGGATTGGTTATTTGCAAGTATCCAAGGGGCTTCTGATAGATACAGCTGTCTGTGTACATGTGCTCTTTAAGTATTGTCAAACATACCAGCACCCAGGTGGGGGAAACACGGATTTCAAATTAAAAATTTTTTTTAAAATTGCATTCATGGGGAAATTAAGTCCTCTACACCATTTTTTCAAAACCTCCCTCTGCATCATATGTGATAGGTTGTTTTGACATCATTCTCTAGCGGCTTCCCAGCTCTTTATATCGGTATTATAGGTGCTGGGATTCCTCCTCATTTCACGAGTATGACGTTTGTTTGGATTATTTTTATCTGACTATCCAAGTTCTAATAAATTGGATACTGGAGCAGTAAAAAGCGTACCTATAACTTACTGGCGGTGAGAAGGGGAGTTATTTGAATCAGACTGTTCTATGACTGTAGTCTTCCAAATGTAAAAACACACAAGATGATGGACGGAATGTTGCACATTGGCAAACATTCACCCCCAGTCACAGATCTGGGTTTAATCCATCGTTATTTTGCTTCACCACGCCACCCCAGTTCAGACATAGCCATATGCAAATCAGTCTTGACCCTGTGCCTCATGGGAACAGTCCAGACCGAACTGCCAAGCCATGTCTTCCCTGGACCGGAATCAAGCATCCTAGGACCGGTTTCGGGCTTTCAGCCCTCATCAGCCAGGATAGCTTGACTCCAGTGGCGTAGTGAGCACGGGACCCACGTCTGGGCATACCCTTCCCACTTAGGGCGAAATGCAAAACACACAAGATGATGGACGGAATGTTGCACATTGGCAAACATTCACCCCCAGTCACAGATCTGGGTTTAATCCATCGTTATTTTGCTTCACCACGCCACCCCAGTTCAGACATAGCCATATGCAAATCAGTCTTGACCCTGTGGCTCATGGGAACAGTCCAGACCGAACTGCCAAGCCATGTCTTCCCTGGACCTTCCAAATGTATGCAGAACCAGCAAGATTATTTTGGGGTGCATAGTTTTAACTGTATGCAGTTTAGTCAACACCACATCAAAATATGCAACTCCTAGTTTGCACAGAATCTGGATAGTCTCCGGTAGAAGACCAATTCTGAGAAGGTACCTCATTATTTGACAACCATAAATGGCAAACGCCAACCACTAGCCCTCATTTCTTGCACTGCTTCTGTTGGGAGATAAGGGACAGGGAGATGGATCGTTGGTATTCTACTTTGATATGGGCTGAGTGTACGCACCATGCCACTGGAATGAGAGCAGGGATTATGCAGGCTGCAGAGTATTCTATTTAAGGGATGAGCCTTCTTCCCCCATATTTATATATAACAGGAGTAGAATGGTCTTTGAAATCCCCGCTGGGCCATTTCTCCCCTATAACGGTATGCAATAAATATACAACCGCCTCAGCTAGAAAACCACAGCTGGGATTTTTGCAAGTGCAATCTGTTCGCTGTGATCTACTCATGGTACACTGGATTTGCAGGTGGGGGAGGAGAGTTATGGAGGGATCTTTCACTGGAAGGAAATGGGGAGTCTTTGGGCAGTTGGTTCAATGTTTTGGCGGCGGGGATTAGGGACTTAAGGGGGGCACTGTGTTTACAGAACTGCATCTCTGCTGTTCCCTTTCATAATCTCCCTAAGCCCCATCCTTCCATGGCCACAGTCTTGTGTAGAGTTCACTTCCTCGTTACTTTACAAACAGTGGGGAGTTTGGGGGTCGAATGACAACAGTTCTGTAATCAGGGCAAAAGCAAGTCATGCTAGGGAGGCAGAAGTGCACACCAATCAAGGTGGCAACCAGGACTAAATGTACAGGGCTGAAACACTGCAGACAACTGTCAAGACGAAAATCTTACCACAATTCAACGTGGCAAAGAACACGATTCTTAGACTGCAATCATTGTCTCCCGATCAGTTGTCTTTTCCTCCTGAAAAAGTTCAGGTACAATCTTTCTTAATCAAAATTAGTTCAATGGCACTGTTCAAGTCAAATTACTGCTATGGGATCAGTATTAGCAGTGCTATTACTTTAATTGTTTTGTTTTCATTATACTCTTGCTCGATGTGACAACCCAGCAAATCCAACATTAGAAAGATGCATCCAATCATTGTTCCATTTAACTCCCTTTCAATCAGTTATCTAGTCATCTATGCACCCACTCACATCCACCTACTTAGTCATGCACCACCCACTTGTACCAGCATACAAGCATGTGAGAATGTTCTGTTGCATATATCTTGGTTGTGATTCTTTTGTCCCTTTAAGTAAATTCATCTTAGATAAATGGGTATTTTGTATACTATAAGGATAGGAATTAAAATACTTACTTTTATAAGGATTAGTATCCACAAACAACAAAAACAGATGGCATTTTAGAGAGCTTAAGGTGAACACAGCAAAAACCATGATGGCAACAGTTTCACAATCTCTTGATAGAAAACAATTTAGATAAACTATTAAATGTAAACCACAAAGCTCTGCTGGCCTTACTACAGAGATGAAGTAGGCAATTTCTCTCGACATTTCTCAAAAGTAACTTATGTACCTAGCAAAGCCATTCATATTTGTTACTTGCTTGGCATTTGCTTTAAAAGGCAAGAATAAGGTGCGCCCAACTCAGTAGGATGTAAATAGAAGTGTTGACAACAGCAGTAACTTGGTGTGCTGCAGCTACATAATCTTTCCAGATAAAACTTCTGCTCAATGTGATATAAGCAGGTCTGCTGATACCATGGCACCAGCACATTGAGTATTATTTCATTATTTTGTTATTTTAACAAATTATTACTACTTTCTGGACAAGGTGCACCTGATGAAAACAAATTTAACACCTGAAAACAGCAATCAGAAACTGAAATAAGAGCAGTGCGACATTTCTTTTTAGTGACGTTTAATCCGTTTGAGCTAGAAACAATTTTCGGGTGAAATCGGCATATTAGACAGCATGGGGTGGATTTTCAAACAAATCATTACTAATGCAGAAAATGCATGACGAGTACTGCATAATTCCTGTGTCCCTCGCTCTAGTAAATACTTACAGAAGATCATGGAAGTGGCGATTATAGTTGCACAAAAGCTACGTGGAAGCACAGTTTAGAAAGCAAGCCAGATAATAACGCACAGCAACAGATCTCACAGTTAACTCCAAGAATGGGAGAGAGCAAGTCATATTAGGCTTACCTTAAGCCGAAATGCTGCTTCCAGGCTGCACAATACTTTGGTTTATGAGGTAGGTTTTGACATGGCTTCTTCATTGGCAGCCTAGGTAGAATACATACTGTTAGTCAACACCCTCTGGCTTTCTAGCTGTGTCTTAGTTTTAACTACTGTTTTTACATACCTTTTTTTACTTACCTGTTAACAAGAGTACTCTTCTTCTTTGAAGCAGCAGCAATGGCTGGACATGGAGTGAACTGTGTGTACGAGCTGTAAATTCTGGGGAACACTCTGCTGCTTATCCCTTACGGTCATTAGGTCTTGCCTAGGCAGCGCACGCGCTCTCTCTTCGAGATATGCTGTATCTACTTTGTGGGCTTATAATTTGTTGATTTGCATGTCCTTCACAAAGGCTTGCTTCTCTGTGATCAATATTTGTTATATGGCACTCCTTTTTGTGTGTCGACCCCTCCCATGAAGCATGCCCCTGTTACTTGTAGTCTTGCCCTTTTGTGCATGTAGGTTTGGTTAAGCGCACTATTTTTTTCTTTTGTTTCGGTCAGTGTTTTCGAAATAACGATTTTTGTATGTGGCTTGGAGTTCAGCAACGATTGCCGTAGTGCTAATAAACTTACTATCGACATTTTGTTTCCTTTCTGGTTTTCACCATTGTTTTATTTTGTTTTTATCAGCATGTATCTGCATTGGTTTTTTTTGTAGACATGGGGAGAGCTAACAGTCTCAAACCCGGGTCCCCAGTTCCAAAGTCTGCAACTCTGGATGTTACTCAACATCCTCTGTCCAAATATTTGCTGGCATAGGCATCATCCTAAATACTCTTTCACTGTGTTTGGCTGGGAGTGGCGAGTTTCATTATTTTTGGTTTTTGTTACATAAACACAGTTATGACAAAGATCGTTTTGTGAAAAATTATTTCACACTCTGCTTCTCTGGACTCTTACGGGGTAACTGTGCACTATGGTTAAGCTGACGGGCATTTTGAATTAGAGACATGCCGTTGCCAACGCCTCTACGTTCGAATTAAAAGATAAAGATTTGCTAAATTCAAAGCTTGCTTAAGGTTATCCGCTGCAGACTTGTTTCACACTGCCCGCAAGTTAAAAGTGCATTTGTGACAACCCACCTACGTTGAAAGAAAACTGAGATGACTAAACAGACGGCGAGGTGGGTGTGCCCGAAACATCCAGCAGACCGAGAGAAGAGAAAATTTTGGCATGAAAATAAGGCAACACTAATAATAAACTTTCATTGTTTTAAAATGCCATAAAGGTGGTTTGAGCCTGCTCTCTGCACTTCCTGTTCGATATTTACTCAGCACGAGGCGAGCTCTATACAACTGCTGAGTGGGCAGCGTCAGAACAGAACTTTCTTGTTTTATCTGTCCATGTTCACCGGTGTGTAGATTGTCACTACCACTCTCCCCTTCCCACCCCCAGCGCAAAACCACTAATGCATTTTTTTCTCATTGTTTATTATATTTATCTTTGCTTGTTAAGTATTTTAACTATTTGAATACATAACCATCCACTCCAACAACATGATGCTGTCTAACACGGGTTTCAAGAAATACAGTGTGGATGAATACTTGCTTAGCTCCCTGGCTCCCCATTAATGGGAAACGCCAGCTCATCCATTGTTTCTTCAGAGAAATCCTTTGATAAAGAGCCTGTGAGAATGCAGATGCGGGTGATGAAGGGGAAGAATGTGTTTTTACTTCACATTATTACTCTAGAAAGGAAATACGGAGTAAATGTGTGTTGAAAGTTTACTTGAGCTCTTTCAAATAAGGATTGTTGATCACCAGCTTGCATATTTGCAATGCAAACTGGTTTCAAGTCGTACTTGTATAGCGTGACTAATCACCCGAGAAGATATCCAGGCGCTGTGCTGCAGGTATCAGTCTAGGAGCCGGGTATTGAGTCCCTTCATGAAGTGGGTCAGTGAGGATGTGGTGGTGAAGGGGGAGGCCGTTCCAGGCTTTGGCACCGAAGTGGGAGAAGGAGCGACAGCCGCGGATACATGGTATCTGCACGAGAGCGAGGTGAGCGGAGCGGAGATTCCCGATTGGTCGGTGGAAGAGCAGGTGGTGGTTCGTGTAGGCTGGCCCTTGGTCGTGGAGGGCTTTGTAGGCATGGGTCAGAAGTATGAAATGGCATCTCTTCTGACAGGTGAGCCAGTGGAGGTCCTTCGGGTACTGAGTGATGGGTGTCCTCTTGGGTAGGTTGAGGATCAGCCTGGCTGCTACGTTCTGGATTGTCTGGAATCTTTGCAGGAGTATGGTGGTAGTGCCTGCATAGAGTTTGATTTCAAACATGACTTTTAATGTCTTGTTTAGAAACCGCTTTAGTTAAACTACTCCAGCATGGCTGACGTGTGCTTTTTGATATTTACTGTTCCGCAGTTGCCAACAGCTATATTATAGGACAGTAAAATAAAATGCACTGACAAAGCCAGTAAGTTGTCACTTGCCTTTTTAAGGATAGACCTATTGGCTTTGCCACTGCTTGTTTTTGCTTTACCATGGAGGTTCCAGTCATGGCCTTTAAGGTGTAGCCACTTCCCTCCCCATCCCTTGGTCCAGGTCCTGGCTGGTGGCAGCACATTAATGTTTTTGGGGAGCGCCAACATTTACCAGGGATGATGCCTTCTGGGCTGCCTATGTAAATTAAGCCAAGTGACGTATGATAAACAAGATCCCTTTGCATTTTATAAGTGTGGATCATCTCAACTGTTACGTGCATTGGTTTTGCAATAATAGAGGCCAATTAGAGCAAGTGTGGATCTACTTTAGATGATCCAAGACATCTCTTTGGTAAAATACAATAAAAGATAGAGGGTGGCTACTGCCCCAGACAAACTAGGACACCCCAATCCGTTCACTTCTCCAAAATCCTTTGTCTTCAGGTCTTGCTAGAGGGGAAAGGGTTTTCCCATCAGCATGACCCTGGAAACTATACCTGCCTGGTGTCACACAGACAACCAAAGACAGTGCGTTTGGAAACAGGGCATGGTCTACCCTTGCCAGAAAACCTCTGGCGAAGAAAGGCTATACCGTAACAGAGTAAGTTAGGGTTTCCAAGTCTGCAAAGGGACTGAAAGGCATTGGGCTGCTGGACAACTGACAAGGAATGTGAATATAAGCAGGAACCGCACTGCAGATTAATGAAGACCTTCATCAAGAGACCTTTAGAGGAGTTACTGTGGTGGTTAATAAAACAGAGTTGAAAGCAGACCATGACTATGCCGGATTCTCTGCTGGCCTGCTTTACTGTTGATGACTTTGCATATGTGAACGCTCCCTAACCAGCTCAGCGAGACCAGAGACCGACAAACAGAGCATCAAGAGGTTCTTGGTACCTTATCTTAAGGTACTGGAGGAGGGTTACCCAAGACTCATCTTTCGAAAAACGCAGGTGAGCCGAGTGGTGACTGTATGGCAAGCACACTCCCTCCTGTGCTAACGTTTTGCTGGTCTTGCCCTTCCCTGGTACGCCCTAGCACACCACAAGGCCTGGGTGTTAGCACAAGCCCATAACCCCTCAAGTGCCTTGGGAAACAAAAGAGTGTACTAATCTACATTTGCATGTCCACCAGTTGGCGGACGCTACAACGCAGAGATTATGCACCCAGATCTGAAAGCCCAGAGAACATGAATGAGTCTAATGGGTAACTTGATGCCTGGGGGTTCACTCCCCAATGTGCACCACTTCAGTGTAAAACATTTGTGACACTAAGCAAATATAAAGATATTCTACGCTAGTAACCTAGATCTGGCAACCCCATGGAGGTGGCGGCATGGACCCAGATTCACTATGACCCCCAATTTATTAGATATTCACATTTAAGTTACTAGCCAACCTTAACTTGGGAGATCAGCATTTTCCCAGTTGCACAGCTCTTATCTGAACAGCGAGTGGCAGGATTTCATTGTGTAAGACCGTTGGCACCATCAACATATTTCGTCATTTAAATACAATGTACAATTCTGAAGTGTTTGCGACCGAGTAGTGATTGAGAACTGCATTTTAAAGAGTTACCATTATGACAGGATGATCACCATCCTGTGTTCTCCTTGTACTACTAAAAGGAAACCATACTCTTAAGACTTCATGCCTTTACATAATAAGACTTCATTGACCTTTATTTAGTCCCATGTAACAAACATACACATTTAGTTATTTAATTTTGTTAATTTTTTTTTTTTTTTTTTTTTTTTTTATTAAAGAGATAAGCATGCAGAACTCTACAGTAGCAATAACTTGAAGTAAACACTTCCTCTATGAGTGTCAGTCTCTCACATGGGCTGGGAGGAATTCTTGTCCACCTCGCCTTATAAAAACTACTCAATTAAACAGTGATGTTTGAGGGCATATGTTCATACAAAGGTCTCTTTAGGTCTTACCAAAGCATCCATCTCAATGGGCTGAAGATTAATTTGACCATTGCAAAATAATGATTATTTTCTTTTTCAGTCATTGAATCAAACTTGCTGGAGAGTTTTGGATCACTATCCTGTTAGGGCTAAGAAGCTGGTTGGTAGATTGTCTCACATTTCCTCTAGAATGTAATGGTAGAGAGGAATTCTTGGTGGCTCAATAATTGCAGCAGCAGGACCTGGACACCTCACAAAAAGGGCCCTTATCAGGTCACCCTCCACTATGCTTGACGTTCGGTATGAGGTTCTTATGGTAATATTGAGAGAATAGATTTCGCAGCCAAAACAGTTGTGGTTTCTCTTTGGTCTCATCTGTCCAAAGGACGTTATTCTGTACTTTTTTGTTCATTCCGGTACTGTTTTGCAAAACTAAGTCATGCAACAATGTTCTTTTTGGAGATGAGGCTTTTTTTCTCCCATCATTCAAAGAAAGCCTTAGTTGTTCAGTCTTCTAACAGTAGGATCATAAGCTTCAATGTTTACTGTATTAACCAAGTACTGTAAAATCCATGGATACAGCCTTGGGGTTCTTTGCAAATTCCAAGCGCTGCACACAATCTGATATTAGAAAATGCTTTATGGTCCTTCCCAGACTCTCTCAGACCCTATCATAGCTATCTTTTGACTCGAGTAGAACGCTGTATATAGATTTGGCAGCACTACCTGACGACCAGGTAAACGTGCACTTTGCACTGGTTTAGAAGCAACCAATTCTTAATAAAAGGTAAATTTTTTGACCCACGGCTTCTGAATGGTGGCTGATTTTTAGGCCGAAGCCTTCCAGACAGCAGAGCTATCTGGTTTGCGAAGACATCTTTGGGATATTCTGAAAACTTCCCTGGGAATGCATTCCACCCACTGCTTACCATTGGCTTTGTGGTTTGTACCTCACATTTGCTTACTTTGTTTGCTGGTTTTGTTTATTTTAGACTGTCCACCATGTCTTTGTCAATCTGGTGGAGCACAGCCACTTCACCATCGCTTCCTGTATTCTTCCACGAGTGCTCGCTTTCTGTAAACAGGCCTTTCAATTTTGTTCTTATCTGGTTACATTTGCTGTGCATTCAAAGACATATCAAATGTCGGGCTCTCTTTCTTTCTCCGACTTGAAAAGTGAGAGGATTTATGTGACAATCCTGCTGAATACCCATGTAAGAGGAAAGGCTGTAGGATGTTTTTCTAGCAGAGAACAAAATTTAAACACGTGCAAATATTTAAGAATTAGGAAAGCACAAATGATGCACACTTTTTTGTAATTCTGAAGTATGGAGGAAACCAATATATTAATATGATCAAAACAAATCTATACACTTGGTGATGCCATTTCTACACATCATCATTTGCACGCTGTATAGTTTTATCAGTAAAACTGTATGTCTTTGCAAATGTAATGGTCATTTCAACTGAAAATGTGTAGTCTGCAATAGCAGTGTGCTACCACACCATGCATACTCCACTCTATGCCAGTCCACTCTGCAACACTATACTCCCCTCTACGCTATGCCAGTCTGCTCCACTACGTCAATCTGCTCGACGCCTCAGAATTTTAACCATGCTGAACAGCTGCCACGCTGGTGTACAACATGGCTTACACCCCTCGGCAAAGCCAATAGCTCATGCATAGACGAGACGCATTGGCTTTCCCATTGTTTGTCAAATAATGACAGCGTTAAATCTGTGCATGCTATTTGACAACAGAACTTAGATTTATCTACCGTTAGGAATAGATGAAAGTCGGGTGTGTCTTAATATGTAAAACCTTCACATTTTAAGGGGAAATACTTTTTTCCATACCACTTCATAGTAATTGATCCTCTGCTGCCCGATGTTGAAACTGCATTTCCTAGTGCTAGTTTGTTACTTGCATGGTTAGGCTACTATTTTTATTCTATACGTATATGTGCTAAGATTAAAATATTGCTCTTTTATAGAATTACATTCTAGCTTAATATTCATCTTTAATGCATTTGGTTTTATGCATAACAGGAAAATTTCAACCACTGGCATAACTATAGCATTAGGAATGGTAAACCCAAAAGTTTCATGACATATGTTCCAAAGGACATTAACAAACATATTGGCATATTACCATAACATAATAAGTTAAACAGTAGGCTGTGTAGCCGATTCAATGTGTGCAGTATGCTATTCAGTAATTAAAAATATGTTTAATAAATTCTTCAAATCTCCAACTCGATAATTTTTTATAGTCATTATACATTGGCAACTGTAGATAACAGCATTCTGCATTGCCTAGTATTAAATCTAAAATAGAATTCAAGTGATCAGCCTTAACTACCTGGGGATCTTACACCACCCAAGTCTTGAAATGATACAACTATTTCATCCCTCACCAACATAGCATCACCCTGTCCCTCAGTAAGTCTAACCAACCTGGTCAGTTTAAGGATACCATTAACCCCCCTATATACAAAGCCTTTTTGCTGTTGTAAATCCCACCATATGCAAAATTGTAGGCATGTCACCTACCAAAAGACAAGTTGCAATGAGTCAGAAATGATTTTCCAAATCCCACTGTACACTTTGTGAAGCACTGTATTGGGGGTGGGAGGGGATCCTCGTTTCTAATGATGTACCAACTTAATTAAGTAATCTTGCATTTTCCTCCATTCTTAAATATAGCTAGTAAATTCCTTTTTAGTCCTAGGTTGACAGCACAGAAGTTAAGCATACTTATTGCTCACAATATTCAGAAATTGAGCTTTGGGACCATCTTTTTCAACCATTGGCTTTCTTCGCCAGGCCTCTTTCAGCCATTGGTTTATGACTTTGCTAATTAGTTCTTGGCTCAGCCTATTGGAGTATTCATCTCTCACCTTATACTTATTAATTGTATCCTTCCATCTCCACACGAGAGCTTGCAATGAACTGCAAGAGAAATCGTCTTACGGCTACAGATCTATCAGTCTGCTCCTGCTGGTTCACTCCTGTATGGCTCGCTCTGTGCGAATGCTGCATGTGTAACCCATTAGACCCAGAACTTCTGGCTTTGCCAATGTTTGTTGGTTATTCTCATCTACTATGCCAGGCGGGTAACTTCCATATCTTGGCATTACTCTACATGGCTTTTGCCAGTATGGTGTGAGAAAATGTAGTAAGTGTGTCATCAATTACATTTAACTTGTGCATTTTCATTAACACTTGTTCCATTTTCTCCCCCTGGTTAGCTGAGTCCTTTTCCAATTGTTTAAACGGTATCTACGTGTTTTGTCATAGATTTTCAAGGTCAATTTTGAGGCAACATATTTAGCTCACTCAATACACTCCTCTTACAACAACTTTTGGAGCTTCCCTTTGTTGCCTCAGGAGATACACTCAAATTGGTGACAAAGTTTTTCTCTATTTCTGTCTAGATATCGGACCGAAATCTCAGCCCTTTCACTTTCAAATTTCAGAGGGGTACGCTTGCTTCCTGCTTCACAAGTTTAAGTTGTTACTGCTGATTATCTAATTACTTACTGCCACATAGATCACTTCAGGCAATCTACGATGATGCTTGAAACTAAGAAGAATATAATCAATTATTTTATGTGGAGCACAGTAGGCCAAGAAAACCTGGGTGAGGTTTGAGTCCTATGCCAACTAGAATAGTCTACTTACCTCAGTCCACACTTGAAGTGCGACGTTGGCAAATGTATAAGAATAGTCAACTTGCATTTTAAATACAAGGGCCCATTTAATCGCTACTCTCAAGAAATGATATGCCACTTCTAAAAAGAGTACATGAAAAAAAAAAGCAGATTTGATGTTTGGTACTCATGCAGAATTTCCTGACCATTAAGTAACAGGCCTCAAAAAATCATAAAAATGTTTAAAGAAATGCAGGTCTACATACCTGAATAATCTATTTGATCTAACTGTGATACCCTTGACCCATAAATGGGTCTCAAACTGTTATCTTGGGTAAATATTTTATTTCCCAAGGTTGTCTGTTTTTAAATCGTCACATGAGAGAGAACTCCTTCAAATATGCAAGTTCAGCATGTTTGCTGTGAATTTTTTTTAATAAAATTCATATATTAGACCAAACGTTTGCTCCATGAGTAATAAGAACGTAGCCCACATACAGTATACACGTGACCAGACTTGCCTTTTAGTTCAATAATAGCATTGTCGCCAATGTGGGGGCAGGAATGTTTCTCAGTTCATGTATTAAAACTCACTTTTAATAATGATTACTAAAGCATGATGTGGTAGCGCACTGCCATTTACCAACAGCACATTTTCCATTGAAATGGCCACAAACCTTACCAATGACATGCAGTTTTACTGATAAAACTTTATAGCGTACAAACGATAATGTGTGGAAATGGGTTTCAGCAAATAGTTATCATTTGCACATCACCAAGTGTTCTGATTTGCTTAGATCCTATTAAATCGTTGTTTCCATCACACTTCAGAATTTAAAAAAGAAAATGCGACGATATATATTGAGAAATATTTGAACAGTTAATTTACAAGCTATTTAAATGTGGTGTATTCAAAAGAACTGACATTCCTACAGTTTTTCATTTAACACTCCATGCACTCCAGCACGATTGTCGCAGTTCACTTTACAAAATTCTGTAACTTTACAGTCAAAAGGAAAAGTAAATACCAATCTCCAGGATAAAATAGGCAGAAATTTTAAGAAGACATAAGCCGACATTTGACCTCGGTCTTTAAACGCACACCAAATATGACAAGATAGAAAAAAGATTTAAAAGCATCTTAATTACTCATTCACTTTCTGAATGGGCATAACATCGGTTTTCCTACTCGAGCTCTCACCATAACGAGCCAGTAGGCCTTAAAAATAGCTCTCCCTGATCAAATCCGACTTGTCGTAGCGAGTAGTTGAGATTTTTTGAGGCCTGAGTAAACCACGTAATAAAGCACATCTATAAGCAAGATGCATAACTGTCATTTTGCCAAAAAGGTAAACAAGGTGCCATCCATATTGCTCCTCTCATAAAAGACGCAGAGTACGAGTCAGAAAAATGATGCCTTCTTCAGGTCTATATTTCTTGGGAGTTAGGCAGATTCACCCATTAGGTGCGTTTCTGGTAAGAACGCTAATCTTATATCACTGCAACACAAACAGGGTAATGCCCCTTTAACGAAACCCTGTGTAAATTCCACACCATCAACCAAAGTGGCCACCTATTATTTTTAATGTTATGTATGTTTAATCTCATAGAGAGCCTCTATCGTTTATTTCACTTTCTAAATCTGATAACTCACTGATATGACGTAGCAACAGCTGATAACACAAAAATCGCTACTCACTGTTGCTACATCGTAAAGGCCTTGCAGGTAAGGCTGACAGGGCTCTCTGAGAGCCTGTCAGCTCAGCTGTGCTTGTCTGCTTTGACAGAAAGCTGAAAGCATAGCTACAGGAGGGGGAAGAAAGGCAGGGAAGAAGGTGCTGGGGGCTGGTCACGGATGACAACCAAGGTATTTTTCTTTTTTACCTTTGGGATAGAGATACATGTCCTCTTATGTATGGCTCCTCCATTACTCCTCTACCACTGCATAGCAGTTGAAAGCAGAGGCAGATGATTTGGGAGCCATACATAACATAAAATTATAGATGGGTAAAAAGCGAATTACAGTGCTCCACCTTGCTGGATACATAAGCATACATTTAAAAATCTTTTTTGCACCTTAATCAATCTTATGCAACTTCTATACCTGTTGACTGTAGTCATGAAAATTCGTAATTCAGTATCCTTCAAAGGATACAGTCCTCTTCCACTAACTACACCTACTGCAATATGTACTGCAGCAGCGATTGAGCAGTTTGATAATAAAAGCTAAGTGGGGGGCCTGGTTTAGCAGCTGAAGACAGTGCTCTATACATTTTTTTGACTAAAATGAAGGACAAACATTTAGGCTGCAGTTCCTTTTTAATCCAAATTTCAAACATGTCAGCTGATAGCAAGTTCACACTCTCAGGGAACAAGGTGCTCCTAAGATTACTGCAAATGCCTTCACAATTTTCGCTTTATCCTCTAGCTTTGTTTCCGATTCCAAAAGCAACTTGACCGTGTTCAACAGCTCTCAAGCATTCTCTACAATGTGCTCTACTGCAGCTCCTGTCTCGAACTGTTTCTCTGCTATTTCAGAGATCAGTGTGAATTTGATACAATTGAATGGATATATATATGTATTTTATTGTCAAACACTGTACATAAACTTGAAAAGATTTAAACAGGTCTGACTGAGATAGCTCTGCATATTTTAGCTGCACATTAACACTGACCCCAGCGGTCTGTCCTTAATAGCCTTTAGTGTTTTGATTAATTGCGCTGTTCTGTGTAGGCTTATTTTATCTTTGCTTACCATTGCTCCGTAAAATTATGAGTTCAATTAAACATAAAAAGGTGTTAGCAAAAATAATTAGGTCTCGGATTTGTCCGTTCCTAGTTTTTAACCTCCAATATCGACTACCTACTTGAAACTGAATAAGAGTTAGGAGTCTAAACTGATGACCCAAAGCACTGCACTGCATTCACTGCTCAACAAATGTTCTAATTTACCATCTCATCTAACATTTCTAGTGATTGTCAAGTGCGGATAAATATCCCTTGTATACACTGTGTTGCACACAATTAGCTTGAAGTGGTTTCTTTTTCCAAAGTTATAAGCCCAAAACAAGTATTCAGCAATATGTCTCACTGCAGGGTGCCACTGTATAGTCCAGTCTCAGCAGTGTTCTATATAATCTAGCTATGTCGTCTAACCGATCTCCTCTACATCAAAGCAGGGTGCCCAGCTCTTCCAACAATATCAGTGCATTACATACCTGCGCGTCTCACTCATTCTGAATCCAATTCAGTAACAACTAATTAAACTTGAAAAAACTGTTCGAAAGCTCACTAATTTCAATGTTCTACCCATCTGAGTTCAGGGCTGCATGGGACAATGATCTACAAGCTCTCCTAGGCCTCTGGTGCCCTCATCTATTGCAGATACACTTCCTGCCACTAAATAGCATATTTGGAGTAAGACCACCAATAATCGACCGTAGGTGAAGGTTGCGTGTATTTTTAATGTAGTTACTGCCAACTGTGCACTAGCATGAACTACCCACAGATTGCAGAGGGAGGCCCCACAGAGACATGTTGCAGTACACTGACCTGGAGCATGGAGCCACTTCCCACCCAAGCAAGACAGACGTATATGTTTCCCACATACCTTCGCGATAATTCACGAGTCCGATACTTGCCTGCATGTCGGCTCCCAGACACTACTACAGGTCACTTATCTCCCAACTCTCTCCACAATCATTCTGCCTAGCCTTCAGTAAACAATCAATTCATAGCAACAAGGAGCTGTGCAGCTAATGATTCATATTGCACTCTCTTTTTTAAAAACAAACCAAGGAAAACCCATTGAGTACATATGCGGGTGCATGCTTATTTAAAGGAACAACGGTCCCTTCAAAAAGCATACTTCATTTCAAATCACGTCAATGAATTTGCTTCTAACACAATGTTAACATCTCAATTTTGTAAAATAATATGTATTGATAATCCAAAATAGTGGGTAATGCCAAAGAGTTTTAGCTTTCTCTCTCAAGCAATTTCTAAGTGACATTTATAAACAATATTCCATGTATGTCACAATGCACAAAACCACAAACCAGCCCTATCAAGTTACATATACAACAAGCATTGGCATAGCCAATAGGTCTCGCCTTTGGGACCTTTTAAGCCAGAAACCGGTCCTAGGATGCTTGATTCTGGTCCAGGGAAGACATGGCTTGGCAGTTCGGGCTGGACTGTTCCCATGAGGCACAGGGTCAAGACTGATTTGCATATGGCCATGTCTGAACTGGGGTGGCGAGCAAAATAACGATGGATTAAACCCAGATCTGTGACTGGGGGTGAATGTTTTGCCAATGTGCATCATTCCGTCCATCAACTTGTGTGTTTTGCTTTTAAGTGTTTATCCATGCAACAGTTAATGTTGTTGCACCAAGGATATTGTGCTGCATAACTAAATACTTATAAGGTCCCAAAGGCGAGACCTATTGGCTATGCCAATGCTTGTTTATACATGATCTATTCATCTCAGGAGGATGGAAGCCGAGTCTGCCTGGTCATGATTTGAATACACTATTTACAAAGCATTGCATGATTTCTGCGGTGACTCATCTCGCTGAGCCATCCTCCAGGCTCCTTTAAAGTGTGATATTACATAGGAGTCCCATGGGCGGGGAGTGGGCATACCTGGGAGGACATGCCCAGAAATGTTTCCACACACCCACAGACTTACGGTTTTGTCACCCCATCCCCCTGACGAAACGTTTGCGATGTACCCCTGCTAATGGCAGGGTAAATCAATTTCAATAGTAGAGGAAACACCCACAAAGTTGTTTGAAGGCGTAGGCAGGAGGATTTCTTAGCTGAGAAAAATGTTTTCCGGATGTAGAAACATGAAGAAAAACAAAAATAGCAAGTTAAGGGGCTCTCGTTAAAAATGTTCGTATGAGCAAATGTGCACCAGCGTAAATGCACGAGTGTATGGAATTCCCAAAAGAATTCCAGGATTATGCCTAGGACAGCTGGGAGCCACAGCTTCCCGAGAGTCCTCGTTATTTGAAAATACCCCAAAAATCAGGAATTTACTCCAGACATAAGGAGACACGCGTGGAAGTAGTTTTTTCGCTTTGTATGTAAATAAGGCTTTCTGCACTACAGGCTCTGTCCAAAATCCTTCTTTTACTTCAATTTATTGTTGTACACGGACAGGAGTCATTAGCAGGCCTGTACTAATTGTTAATTGTGGGGCGGGGGTTCTCAGAGTGCTTGCATTTATCAAGGTCCAGGCTAAGCATTCACAGGTTTGTCAGTTTACAGGAATGCATCGCTGTTCCTATGTACTGAGTCACCTGTGCCCAGTATTATTTTTATTTAAGTTGTTTAATGCAGCACTAGCAATCAAGGAGTCGACTATTGGCGCTTGAAAGCTCTGCGCATGCGTAGCGTGTGCATCAAAGCCCCAGCAGGGCTGAGAGCCGAGGCTGTCCACCGGATGTGCTCAGATGCGCTACTGATTATTTAAACTGCGAGGAAGGTGACGCTGGAGAAAAAGCAGACACCAGGGCCTGCTTGTCAGCTCACGTTTCCACCTGCTGCCGCAACAAGTGACTGTGTGTAGTGCCTGTTTCACAAAGAGAGCGGGTGAAATGATTGAAATTTGAAGTCACAGAATTATTCTTATACTTGGAGCAAATTTAAGACACTTATGGAATTTTTCATGAATTCCGGAGTACTCATGGAAACATATGGCAGTCATAATACTGATATGGATAAGACGCTTGCAAAATATGTAGCAGGTAGAGGAAATCTGCCACTGGAATATTCTTAGACCGTGATACAATTGGAGCGTTTCGAGGAGACCTCCACATCAAACGAGCACTTCGTGTGAAAGTGAAAGTCCTTTTCTTCTGCGGCTTCCTGGATTCACCTACACACGCCGGGCTCGGCGGGAGTCATCCAGGGCTGGCTTCAGCGACACGAAAGGGAAAGCGCAGCCGGCCGCCATGTGTATTAGAATGTGGGGGGAGGGTTGAAAATAAGATGGGCAAGACACACAGTAACGGCGAAAAATACGTGGGAAGGGGAGGAGAGGATAAAGAAATCGGGTTAAAAAAAAAAACAGAAGAGAAGGCAGATATCACAAATGAAAGGTGGGGGACGCAAGGGGAAAGAAGAAGAGGAAAAAGGGAAGTGTGTAAAGAGAGGTGTGGGAAGGCGGTTATCACAGATAAAGATATTGGTGATATGAGAGAAAGAAGAATCAAAGAAAAGGGAAGACAGAAAGGAAGAGATGTGAGAAATGAGAGGAACAGAGGAGAAGGGACTTAAAATAGAAGAGCGTGTTTGCTGGCACGGGAGTGGTGCGTGCGTGTGCGTGCGCAGTCAGCTCTTTTTCGAAGCACACACTCGTGCTTGTGGCGCGCCGCTGCGCACTCCCGCAAGCTGTATGCCGCCACAAGCACGAGTATGTGCTTGGAAAAAGATCTGCACGACGGCTAAAGGTCTCCTATGCAGTGCATGCACACTGCGTAGGCGAGACCTAATGAAAGTGAGCGGCCGCGGTAAGAAAATGAAAGTGAGCGGCCGCGAAAGTGATCGCGCGCTGTAAGGGTGCCGCGAGCTATGCGATGAGCGCGCACCATGACGAGAGAGGAAAGCCAGATGGCGCCTCGGCTCGTCATTGTGCGCGTAACCGCACGCTCTATGCCACCCAAAAAGCTGTGGTCGGCTTTTTAAAGCCCACTCACTAAATGTCTCGCCAGAGCAGCGCATGCGCTGGCTCAGGCGAGACCTAATAAAGGGTCACTGTGCAGAGTCGACGACGTTTCGATCCTCTTACAATGGAAGGATCATCAGGACATTTCAAATTCAATGCCAAAGATTAGGCCGATATAACAAATCGGCATAAATAAAAAGGACAAAAAGCTAAATGAAAGAAAAAGATAAAAATGAAAAGACGACAAAATTGGTTAATTGGTGCCAGAAAACTGAAGCATGAACCAACAAATACCATTAATTCTAGTGAAAAATAGAGAGCAGAGATGCCCATTATCCAATCATGGGTCCTCCTCGTCCCAGTCCTAACATAGTGAAGAAATCCTGCCTCCCGACAGCCAATCAGAACGCTTATAATATTTTCAAAGGATATACAAGCCCCTCCCACCCACCGCCATGCCTGTATTTTTTGCTGTCCAACGCCGGTCGGAACGCTGATGTGCTTCGTGTTTCCTGCTTGCCGGTTCCCGAGTTTGAAGGGCTGGGTTTGCGGTACCGTGAGTTTCTTTTCTTTACTGTTGAAGTGTTTTACTTCTTTTGTTACGCGCAGCCGCACCGGTGTTCCGGTCGGCCGCGTTCCTGCTCCTTGGCCAAAACGCGCTCCCCGCGCATGTGCTGGGCTGTGAGCTTTCTCTTGCGTTCTGGCCTCGGGTCGTTCCGGTGCTGGGGTCTTCTAGCGGCATCCGGCTCCCGCAGCCATATTGTTTGTTCTATGGCTGTGGGGGAGACTGCAGGGCTGTCCCTTTTTCTTTCCCAGGTCTCGTGTTGCTATGGCTTGGTTGTTTGGGGACGGTTTTTAGGAGAGTTGCTGGGCACTTCCTGATGTGTGCTGTGGCTTCCTAATACTGCATGTGGCCAGGTGTGTTGAGGTTTCCGCTCCAGTGCCTGCAGGATCTTGGTTTCTGCATCGCCATGTTTTGGGAGCTGCAGGTGGTTGACCTGTTGCAGATTTCTAGGTCTGGCCTGCAGGATTTGGTTCATTCTGCGGTGATGCCTTCCCATGCGGGCTGCACTGCTTGAGCCTTCTGCTTCCTCCTCTCCAGAGGGTGGGAGTACGTGGTCATTTTCCCTGCTGGGGGGGTATGTCCAGTGAAAGGTTTTTTTTCCTGTCATGTTGGTCTATTTTCTGAGGTTCTCGGCTTTACGCCTGCTTCATTGTCTGCGGAGGGGTGACTCCCTGTATTGTTCCTCGGTGGTGCATGACCTGCCTTTCCATTTTGTCGTTTAGGAGGTACAGGCATGGCTTGAGGCCGACATTCGGGGGATTTCTCGTTTTCTGGGAAAGCGGTATCACCCGACGGTGTTTGATACTCATTTTCCTCTGGTTCCTGGGGTCTATCTATTTTGACCTCCATGTCTTTTCCCTCAACTTCGTCTTCGGAGGAGTCTGCTCTCATGCATTCTTCTGCTGCTTCTCGTTTTGGGGTTCGTGCTTCCACTTCCTCAGCCTCTGCTTTGCAGGTCCATTCTAGGGGTTTGGGTACCCGTTTGTCTGTCTTCCGGTTCGGGGTGGATCTCACTCCCATCTTGGCGCAGATGGAGGTCTTGGATCAGTTTTGTCTGCTGTGCTTTGTTGCCCTGAGGGCCCTCTCCTCGGCTGCTGGGGTGGCGGTGGCTGGTAGGAGGTCTTTCTGGACCGCGCTTTGGTGCCTTGACGCTGCGCTGACGCCCTAGTCCGTTACCTGCCTTTTGTGGTTCTCAGGCTTTTTGGCTTCCTCCAAAGGCAGTCTGTGCGGAGGGGCTTGTCTTTTTTCCTTCTTCTTGAGTTTCCGGATTCTCTGTCTTCTTCTCGGCCCCTTCGTGGTCAGGCCCGTGGTCGGGGGGCTGCGTTCCATTTGTTTCCCGGCCTCTGCAGCACCTGCTGCTGCCCCTGGGTGTTGGTCAGATATTGTTATGCCCAGGAGGAGTCACCGTGGCCTGGTGGTTCCGGTTGCGGTCTCTTCCTCCAAAAGGTTATGTGTTCAACTCCTGGTGTTTCGCTGGTTTTGAGTTCCCTGTCTACATTGTTGGCGATGTTGCAATTTTGGGGACTGGGCTCGGTTGTTCCTGGATCGTTGGTCCGGTCTGATTTCCGCCTGGTGGGTCTTGTCGATCATCGATCTTGGTTACCGGATTCTGTTCCGTGGCCGTCCCCCTTTTTGGACTGTTTGATGTTACCCAGTTGTCCATTGGCCCGTGATGCGCTCAGCCATCTTCTCTGGTGTCTGCCTGTTTTTGTCCTGGGGCACTGTTGTGCTGGTTCTGGTGACGGAACGGGGCATGGGGTTCTATTTCTCTCTGTTCCTGGTCCCAGCGCCCGATGGTTCCTTCCGCTCGGTTTCCGAATCCCCGGGCTTTGTACAGTTTGGTGCGGCTGGATCGTTTTTGGATGATCCCCTTGCTGTCCGTCGTTCCCCTCATCCTGGTGGGCGATTTTTTGGCTTCCCTGGGTTTGGAAGTCACCTGTTTTCACATTCCCGTCTATCCGGCAGGTCAGCGGTTCCTGCGGTTTGCGGTGGACGGGTTCCATTACCAGTTTCAGGTGTTGCCTTTCGGCCGCTCTACTGCTCCCCGGGTTTTTCCACGGTGTTGGCTCCTGCTGTGGGGGGTTTTGCGGAGTCTGGGTTTCCCCGTCTTTCCCTATGTTGCTTGTGTCTGGTTTCTGCTTCCACCCTCCTTGTGGCTCTTCTCGGAGGCCTGCTCGACGCTTCGCAGGGTGCCGTTTTCTCACTCCGGCTCGGTTCTCTGCCCTTTTGACTCTTCTGCGGGTCCTGCTGGGTCGCCCTTCTGCCCCTGCTCGGGGTTGGTTGCAGGTCCGGGGGTTGGTGGCTGCCTCCACGGCTGTGGTTCCTTCAGCTCGCCTGCGCCTCAGGTCCTTGGTGATTCTTCTGTTGGCTCGTTGGGACCCTTCCCATACAGGTTGCGTGGCTCTGGTTCCTCTCTCCCCTGTTCTGGTTCCTAATTTGGTTTGGTGGCTTTGCTCTCCCACCCTGGTGTGGGGGTGCGTTTTCTGCTTCCTTCTCTCCTCTTGTTGACCTCTGACGCCTGTCCTTGGGGTGGGGGGGCCGCGTTGGGGTCCTTGGTGGCTGACGAGTCTGCTGGTTCGTCCCAACAATCAGGTGGCTTGTGGTTACTTACACCTTCTTGAGGGGTCCAGGTGCGCATCTCTGTACCTACTGCCTTCCGTGATTTGTGTCTGGGTGAAATCTCATCTGTTGGCATTGAGGGCTATTTACGTTCAGAGGCATCTGAATTGCGTATGGACAGCTTGGGCCGCTTCCTCCCGTCCTCTGTTTTGTGCCGTCTGTCTGTTCCTCTGTTCCGGGACCTTTGTCTTCCGATCAGGACTCTCTAGATCGGTCTTTTTGCTTCCTCTCGCGGCGCTCTCCTCCCCCGGTTTTGTTCCAAGGTTGTCTGTCCTCAGGCTTGGGGGTTGCTCTCTCGTTTCCTTGGCCTTCGGGCTTTTCTGTATGCCTTCCCTCCTATTTCCCTCTTCCCGGGGGTGCTGCGGAGGATTCGGGGGGTGAGGGTGTCTGTGCTGTTTGTTGCTCATTTTTGACCTCGCTGCCTTTGGTTTCCGCTCCGGTTGCTGCTGGAGGGGGGCGGGTTTGGCCAGCTTCCCTTGACTCCGGCTCCGCTTCTGTGTCCGCACCCGTCTTTGCCCTATTTTTGTCGCCTGCATCTGTCGGCCTGGCTCTTGAGCGGCTGTCGTTGGCGTCTTTGGGCTGTTCTTCTGTGGTGGCCCATGGCATTCCGTTTTCGCGTCGGCCTTCAGCACTTAAGGACTGTGGTGCGCGTTGCGGCTCTTGGTGCTCTTCTCTTGGTCTGGATCCATGGTTGGTGGTCCTGCTTCTATTCTGGTCTTTCTCTGAGATGGGTTTTTGCTGGACTTTTCCGCTTCCGCCTTGTCTGCTCGTTGGGCTGTGGTTCAGGCTTGTCGGGGTCTCGGGGCCTCTTTGGAGGTTGTTGCTCCTTGGCTGAGACGGATTCTGTGTTTTCGGCTTCCACATCCGATCTCCTCTGTGATTGTGCCTTCTTGGGTTTGCCTACTGTTTTGCGGGGTCTGCAGTTGCACCCTTTTGTGCCTTTTTGGGAGGCGGATTGTTGTGGTTGTCCGCAACTGTGGCCTTTTGGTTATCAGTCTCCTCCGCGCGGCGGTGGGGTGCTTTGCTTCTCTCCTTACCTTATTTGCAGTTTCTGCTGGATGGGGTTGTTTTGCGGCTGGGCCCGGTTTTTTCTCCCAGAGGTTCCATTTGCTGCTGGAGGCGATTCCTTCCTATTTTGCCTGGGTATGGGGATTCCATTGTTCCTTCATCCTTGGTTGTTCGCGCCCTTCGTTTTTTCTTCCTCCGTACCTTGGGGTTTCGTCTTTCCCCTGCCCTGTTTTTCTCATGTGGGGGTGTGGCTCAGGGATGGTTGGTTTCTCCTTCCGCCTTCACATGCTATGTGTGTTTGAAGGTCTGCATATCCTGTGCGTCTGCCTCCTCCGTCTCTGGTGCTGGGTCGTTCGACACGTTCTGTGTCCGCTTCCTGGGCTGAGGAGGCAGGGCTCTCTGTCCAGGTGTTTTGTGGAGTGGCCACTTGGCTGTCCCTTAACAGATTTGTTCGGCATTATCGTTTTGCTGTTTTCCTTGCCTCTGTGGCCCGTTTTGCTGTTGGCGTTTTGCACGCTGCTGTTCCTTAATCCCTTGTTTGATTAAGTTTTGTACTTTTGCAAGGATCCCTGGTGTCCTGCGTTTTTTCTTCTTGGGTCTCTGCTTGCGAGTTCCTCACTATGTTAGGACTGGGACCAGGAGGACCCATGAGGGGGTAATGTCTTGTTACTTACCGGTAATCTTCATTACCCCGATTAGGGTCCTCCTCGTCCCAGTCCTGTTCCCTCCCTCCCGCTGTGTTTGTGTCAGGACTTGTTGATAACAGGCACGGCGGTGGGCAGGAGGGGCTTATATATCCTTTGAAATTATTATAAGCGTTCTGATTGGCTGTCGGGAGGCAGGATTGCCTCACTATGTTAGGACTGGGACAAGGAGGGCCCTAATCGGGGTAATGAAGATTACCGGTAAGTAACAAGACATTAACTTATTTTCAAGATCAGTATGATAAAAGCTAGAATAGCATTGTAATAATGATACACATTACGACATTGTGTCAGAAGTAATTTCATTGACGAGATTTAAAATTATTCCTTAAACAGGGACCATTGATCCTTTAAAATAAAAAAAATTAAATCATGTTTCACTCTCAGCACATTGCCCAGCTCCAGTGCTAAGAGCAAGTGCAGCATTTCAGGAGGAAGGAAAATAAAAATAAAGCCTTACCCGCTTATAAGTAGAAATATTTTGAGCAAACACCAGCTTGTGTCTGTTTGTGCAAAATGAATTATATAATTGACTTAAGACTTTTTTTTTTTTAAACAAAAGACAGTAATAGTTTGCATAACAGGCAACAGATACCAGCAAAGCACTGATAGTCATGTATTTATATATAATGACATTATTTTTAGGGCTCCTGGTTTTATGGTATTTATTTTTTTGACATTTTCATCTGTATTTATACATATTTACATGTTGGCTATCTTATTGGTGTTTATCCAAATGCATTTTGCATTCTGAGAATAAATTAAATCGTACAATGGTTTATTTGTTCATTTATTTTCAAAACATACACTTAAACTTTAGATTCTGTTGTGTTTTAGCAAATTAGGCTGCCAAATATAACAAAACAACACCCACAGGTAACTATCAGCATTAGACTATGTTAATATATGCTTGTATTTAAGGAAATCTCATCCTGTTTTTTAACTTCCCATGCTACCTGCTCATCTGTTGACCTGGTATTCATGAAAGACAGCATGGAGATCCACTCACAAAAAGCTAAAATTTCTTTATTTTCCCATTTTTTTCAAATAACTACAGACATGAAACAGTTGTCTGTATTTATGTGTTCAAATCTGTCAAAACGGAAAACTGGGAGCCTTAATTATATTGAAGCGCCAATTTTATGCCAGTCGAGAGTTTAACATAAATGCTGCAATATACCAGATGGCAATCCCTTCACCAGTGCGAGTTGCTTAGTACATGTTATATGAAGTATTAAGCTAACAAACATCATACATAATGTGCATTGTTATTGATAACATTGACTGGTACACAAATCCAGAGGAATTGGAAATACAAATATACAGTTAGACACAAGTCATATACTTTCCTAGTTAGGGTGGGTTACATTCAATATTGCACAACTTGCATAGAATCCTGCTTCTTATAGAGCCCAGAGGTAGAAAAAGAAGCAGTTTATGTATGACTCAGTAAAGTTTCTCCGGGAGGCGCATCAACGCTTTCTCAACCCGGTATCTTTTCTGGTCTCATCAGGACTAGGACTTAGTGGGATGAGTTTGAACTTACATGTAGGAATCCTATAATTGTTTACTCTCAGTATCTTGGATGAAGACTGATCCTGAAAAAGCTGTCAAGCCTGTTGTTTGTGTGTACACTGTATCATTAAACCTAGGAGGGAGAATTCTTGGACTTGCTTTGTCAAATATGGGAGGTCTCAGAGTAAAGGGATCAATGCAGAGCAGCGAACTGGCCAAAGTACCGGGTAGTTGTGTACTGGAATATTCAAGAGGAGGCTCTCTCATGCTCTTCTACTCAGTCCGATGGAAGGGGGGCTCGTTTTTGACAGCTGAGACTTCACTTGTTTTCTTTCCTCAGCCACTTCAGAATGACTTCCTCTTTGCTAGGGTACAGTACAAACTGTATATTATTTTAACAAGAAATTGTAAGTAATATAACGGTCACTGTGGAGCTCCTCTGTCTTACATCTTATCAGCCATTCTGCCAAGCCACCCCTAGAATTCTTTTTTAACAGTACCTGTAATAACTATTCAGTAATATTTGCACTTGGAGTCAACCTGCACATCACATTGTTAAACAAGAACTTCGCTGTTCGATCAAGCTAAATGGAGTCAAGGAGGTTTATGAGACCTGTATCAGACTGCGTATACAATATCATGGTTTCCGGAATGGTAAACACTGGTAATCTCACCTTTGATATAGCTAGTATGTCTCTGTGAATGCACTGAAAAGGAGGAAAAGCCTGGCAGTAGATTAATAATCACACATTGCTACAGGACCGAGGAAAGGCGCCAAGAAGTATCCAACTATTCAAACACCGAAGACAAGCAAAATCTAGCTAGGCCTGACAGAAGTGTGAGAAAAGTGAAAGAAAACCAATGTAGAGGTTGATTTCACCAGCACATACGCAAGGCAGGATCAACCCAAATAGGCCTTCTGGTTTAATTAATGAGCTTTTTAATTACCAAGTCCTCGACAGAAATACTTTTAAACACAAGGAGAAAGGTCAAAGATTAACATGACCTTGTAGAGACGTCAATATATGAGATTACACAGAAGTCTATTGTACATGCACCACCTACTTAGCTAACATTGTGGGGGAAAAAGCCAACTAAATGTAATGGGTGGCGCCAAAAAGAAAAACTGCCATTGACAGTTCCCCACTCAGACAGCAAATGCTGAGCAGACATCCAAGATCATATCCCACACTTTCCTATAGTCCCAACAGCTTCAATGTGGTCAATACAAACGTTAGCATATGTGCTGACATTCGTAAATGTGGAATCAGGGCAGTCAAACTGCAGTCCCGGAGCCAATGCCCAGTGTGCCTAATGCCATTCACAGTTCCCATCCCTAGCTGGTCTGTTGAGGTATTTTTCGAAACCAACTGCTGCAGCTGAGGAGTCTGGACAGTATGAAGTCACACATAATTGCTGTTTGTGTCTCAGGCGTGTCAGTTCATTGCCGGTCTGTTGGAGATTGTGGTCTCTCAGGCTGGGTTGTCTAACTGAAAAGTAAGTACATGCAGTATATCCTGGTCAGTTAGCCTACACCTGCCAATAAGTAAGGCATCAATGTTAATAGTTAGATCAATCAAAATGTATGTAGGTATATATGTATGTATGTATGTAATGGGATTTATAAAGCGCATAGCTAACAGAGGGCTTCCCAGCGCTGACGTGAGAGACGGTACATGGAGAGTAAGACATTATTAGTGGTACTGGTAAAAAAGCCAGGTCTTCAGCTTTTTTCTAAAATTTGATTCCACTTCCAGGAATCTTAGATCGCGAGGTACGAGTTCCATAGTTAGGAGCCAGATGTGAGAAAGATCTACCTCCCCATCTCGCTCTCTTTATTCTAGTTGTTCTTAATAATCGTTCAGACTGAGAGCTTAGAGATCTGTTAGGGACATATGACGCCACCAAGTCACTGATTTTCTGGGAACCTCTTATTTATGGATTTGTGTGTAAGGCACAGTGCCTTAAATTTGATTCTAGCCTCAATCGGTAACCAGTGGAGCGCATTCAGATGCTTTCCGCCTGGCTCCTGTATTGGCACCTTGCACACGAACCCAGCCCCCGCTTTCTGCACCACTTGAAGTTGTTTAATAACATATTTTGGGGACCCTAAATAGAGGGAATTTCCATAATCAAGACGTGAGGTAATCAATTCATGTATTACTGTTTTCCTTAAGTGATTTGGTATCAGCTCCAGAACCTTTGAGCATTCTTAGCAAACCAAAACATGACCCCACTAGTTTCTTTGCTTGAACCTCCATAGTCAATTCCCTTCCCATCCAGCATCCGAGGTTCTTAATTGAAGGACTTGGGGTTGGCAGATTACCCATACAACTTGGCCATCAGGACAGAGGCCTGGGGACTGTTTTATTTCCAAGGATCATCAGCTCTGCCTTGTCCCCATTCAGCTTAAGACAGCTACTAGGCATCCACTTCACCACTTTTTCCAAGCACTGCACCAGTTGAGCGGATTCAGTATTCGATCCCGATTCAAACGAGACCACCAACTTATGTTACAGATAATAAGCATTTTCTACGTGGCTCAGTTACAGTTCCTTGCAGCACCTGCAGAAGGATGATCTAGATCAGCCAGTCCGTATTTGCATTTTTATTTTACGGTATTGTTCACAAGTGACTTCATATCGTGCTACAGTTCCAAGTGTAGGAGGTACAAGAGACAAGATCAGCCATACACCTATCCAAACTAAAAAAAAAAATTTAACAAATGACAATGTGTGACAATAAAATACTGGCCTAACGCTGCATTTTCATTTTTAGTGAATGGGAGATTAATTACTAAGTGCAACTTCTCCCATTATACTTTTTCAGCGATATACATAACACTTACCATCGCATCACAACCATTGACTGGTCAGACCACCATCTCATACTGTTTTATTAGAGATCTACCTCAGATTCCAAATAACCTCCTCCGACAGACCCAAGCACTGGGCTAGGAACTTCAAGCAAATCTCACTGACAGAACTGGAGACCAGGATCTGTGCCCAACTACAGCACCATCCCACCAACTCTCACAGTTGATGACCTCACTGCCCACTACAACACGGCGGTTTCTGCTGTTCTTAAAAAAGTCTAGATCTATCCAATCTAAATCTTGGTTCAACTCAGATCTTAACAACGAGAGGAGACAACTCAGAAAGTCAGAAAGGTTATGGAGACAAAACCCCTCTACAGTGAACCTCTCACTCCTAAGAACGGCACGGCTTTCCTACAAGAAACGCATCTTTAGAGAAAAAGCCACTTTCTTTCGCAACCAACTTGACCGTGCTAAGAACAGACCCAGAGAGCTCTTCAACATTATTAAACGGAAAACTACCCTTTCCCCCCACACGAAACAATAGCCACCAATGAACGCTGTGAAACAATTGCCAACTTCTTCACTGATAAAGTTGCAAAAATTGAACAATCCCTCTTCCAAGTCACAAACCTGACATCCCTACCAACTTTCCTCTCTGCCTCACTCCCCTACATAGCAGCACACCCTCCGGATGTAACCAAGGACTGTATGGACTCTATAAAAAAAAGAATCTCAACTTTGATCTCCTTCAACTGAAAAACAAAGCAAATTGGTCCGAATTTGAACCCATGACTGAACGTGAAGCCTTCAATATAATTGCGAAGTTGAAGCCCACATCCTACACTTTGGATCCTATTCCAACCACAATAGTTCAAAACCTCAACCATATCATTGCCTCATTCTGGACTAAAATCATCAACTCATCTCTCTCTCCCCTCAGGCAGTGTTCCCGACTGCCTCCATCTAGGCCAAATCACACCCACACTCAAAAAACCAGGTGCCGACCCAATGACCTCAAACTCAGACCCATCAATAACTTTTTATTTATTTTATTTTAAAAGTTTTATATAGCGCTAGCTAGACCCGTGGGTATCAGAGCGCTTTACATACACACTGTACAAAACCAAAGGAAATTGCCTTACTTAGTAGGAAGGCAGTAGGGAAGCAACAACAGAGAAAAAAATACAACATGAAAAATAGATAAACAGTGCAGCGGAGGGAGAGAAAACAAACGAAGGTGGTTAACACAGACCGGTCACCACTATCCTTGAATGTCAAGAGAGAGAGAGGAGTTAATTCGGATATTGAAGTCTAGGTTAGTTGATGTTGGTCAGGAAAGTATTTGTTAAGGAGATGGAGTTTCAGGTCCCTTTTGAAACAGGAGAAGGGGGGGTTGCATCTGAGGACTCTAGGGAGAGCGTTCCATATCCTGGGAGCGTTGCCAGAAAACGATCGGTATTGGGTGGTTTTCTTTTTCAGTTTCGGAGGGATAAGAAGAAGTGAGTTAGAACTTCAGTGTTCTGGATTGACCTGCTCTTACCAGTTTGTTGTTCAGGTAGTTGGGGGCCGGAGAGTGAAGGGTTTTGTGTGTGATGCAGGCCAGCTTGTAAATACACCTCCCTTCCATAGGAAGCCAGTTGAGGGAGTTGAGAGCTGGAGTGATGTGTTCAAATCTTTTCACTCCAGATATGAGTCGAGCGGCCATGTTCAGCACTGCCCTTAGTGGGGCTAGGTGAGCTTTTGGAGTCCCCGTTAGGATGGCGTTCCCGTAGTAGATTTTAGAGAGAACTAGGGATTGAACTACTGTCTTGAGGTCATCCTGGGGAAGAAAAGGTTTCAATTTCTTGAGGTGTTTTAGTGAGAAAAGAGCACCTTTTGCAGAGTTTTTGATGTGGGCCTCCATTGATAAGTTCTTGTCACGGGTGATGCCTAGCGACTTCACTGAGTCGGATAGGACGAGGGGGCAGTTTAGGGCAACCAGATTCTTGAGCCACTCTTGGATTGGTCGATGGTTGCTTTTTGGAGAGAATAGGATTAGTTCCGTTTTATCTGGGTTGAGCTTTAAGTGGTTAGTTTTGAACCAAGTTTGGATCTCGGTTAGAGTGACATTGAGGTGTCGGATGTCGTTGGGAGACTTGATTTTGAAATAGATTTGGGTGTCGTCAGCGTAGAGGTGGTAGTTCACTCCCGCTTTTTTCAAGATGATTGTGAGGGGCTCCATGAAGAGATTGAAGAGGGACGGGGAGAGGATCGAGCCTTGCGGGACCCCAAGTGTGACTTTTGTTGGCTTCGAGAGACAGAGGTTGATTTTAATTTGTTGCGAGCGGTGTTGAAGGAAGGAGGTGAACCATTTTAGTACTGTGCCATTAATGCCGGAGCGTTTCGACAAGGTCTCCAGAAGAGCTGGATGATTTACAGTGTCGAATGCCACAGATAGGTCAATAAGGATGAGAAGGCAGGCATCACCTTCATCTAAAGCCTTGTGAATATCGTCAGATGTTGAGCATAGCTGTTTCAGTGCTAAAGCCTTTCCTGAATCCTGATTGAAAGGTGTCGAGGAGGTTGAACTCATCAACGTGTTTGTTGAGTTGGTGGAGAACGCATTTCTCCAATGTTTTCGCAAGGAACGGGAGGTTGGAGATAGATCTGAGGTTAAGATCATTAGGGTCGGCCCCTGGTTTCTTGAGAATGGGTGTGATTTGTCCTAGTTGAAGGGAGTCTGGGACACAGCCTGAGGAGAGAGGCATTGATTATTTTTGTCCAGAAAGGGGAAATGGTGTGGTTGAGTTCTTTTATAATTGTGGATGGGAGGGGGTCCATAGTGAGGAGGGAGAGAAATTCTGGGTAGGAAGTCAGAGTTCCGGGGAATGTCAATGAGATTAGCGGTGGAGGCAGGTTGTGTATGTGGGTGTGCGACGGCGGACGGGGAGTGGGCGGTGATAATAGGGGGGAAAGTGTCTGCTGTATTGGTGAAGACGTTGGACATGGGGAAGTCACAGGGGTTGTCAGTGAGGTAAGTGGTGGAGACGGGTTGTGCCTGTGGATGTGGGACATCGGAAGGGGAGTGTGCAGTGGTGGTAGGGGGGAGAGTGACCGCTGGATTGGAGATGACGTTGGACAAGGGGGAAGTAAGGGTCGGGGGAAGAGGGTCTGTGTTGGAGGAAGGGGTAGTTTGAGAGGGATGGATCAGATTATCAGAGGTCGAGGGGGGAGTGCCTGTGGGGATTTCAGTTGTGGGAGGGCTGAGGGTGAAGTCCGAGCTGACGAGATCGAGATCGGCCTTGTGGTGTTTGTTAATTGTGATTTTGTTGTTCCTGGTGTGATCAGTTGATGTAATAATGGTGGGCGTTTGGCGGCGGAGAGTAATGATGGGGGTAGTGTGATTGTAGTGAGTGATGGTGGATGTCCATGAGTTGAAGAGAGGTTCTTCAGGGCAGGGAGATTGGATCAGTTCCACGTTATTAGTGAGGGTGGTGGGGGATAGGGGAGGTAGGGTTTGGTGGCTCAGTTGAGTTAACGAGGAAAGAAGTGTGGGGAAGTGGCGGTCAAAAGTGGTGAGGTGCGGGTCGGTGGCCTGTATGAGAATGGTTCCAGTTCTGTAGATGGAAATGGTGAGTTCCCCTTTGAAGGTCGGAGAGATAGTGGTGGAGATTTTTTCACCATAGGGAATGATTACTGACTTGGCGACTTTAAGGTGAAGAGAGAAGGTGTTTTTCCATTTAGTCGGGCGATTAGTGTAAAAAATGAAGTTAGTTTTCGTGTTGCCGTTGGTCGCTGTGTGGTAGTTATCTACAATGAGTGTTTCCAGGTGTTGTTTTAGAGTACTGTGCTTGAAGTTCTTTTTTGCATTACTGGTCAATTTGTCTGGGTAGTTAATGGACCAGGAGTTGGGTCCGTAACGCACGAGATTCGAGTTACGGGAGGGGTTAGGCGGGCGCATGGTTGAATGGTAGAAAATGCCGGGGCGCAATCAGGAATCAAGCAGTAACCATGCTTTTACAGTAAGCATCATTTGGCCCAAACCAGGGGGACACTCCAAATGCAGGGGGAGTATCAGCATTTTTCAATGCCTGCCATATTGGGAGGAGACAATGTCCACAAGCCAATTCCAGTAACAGTCCCATAAGCACATCAGCCTGTAACATAAACCACATTATGCACAGTGTCACATTAGGCGCAAAACCTTAGACGCCAACCTCACCATCATAAACATTATGCAATTCTCTCATCGGTCTAAACGCATTAGACACTAACATGCTAATCATAAATCACATTAGGAAATATCTCACAACCTAAACGTATTAGGGAATAATAACCTCGCTAGCATAACCACATTATGCAAAACCTCACAACCATAAAAGTACATTTAGAGGTAAGAAACAGGGTGCGTAAACCATAGTAAATGCATCACATTTCCTAGCACCATATTTAGGACAGAAGCCACATTAGCACATAACCTCACAGTAGAAACCATAGCAGAGGCATCAATCACATTAGGGCCTGGCGCCCTACAATCCTAACAGTCCCCTGGCCAACTGGCCATCTCAAAGAGGGGCTCAAATGCCCTATGTTCCAAAAGTTCAGGGCGCGCTGCCTAAGCAGCGAAAGTCAAGGGTGCGCAATCAGCGCAGGCCTAAACGTTGCAGCTGGCACTAAGTGCTGCGCAGCTGTGAAGGTCAGGGCTAAAGGAGTGCATCTCACTCCTAGCTACCAAGGTATGTCCCCCAAATAAACAATAGCCTAAACGGTGCAGCTGCCCACTACTTGCTGGGCAGCTGTGAAGTAATAAGGCCTGGTGAGAGAGTCCCACTCCCCTCTGTGCTCCTGCACTCTCATGAGAGAGCCCCACTCCCCTCTGTGCTCCTGCACCCTCATGAGAGAGCCCCATTCCCCTCTCTGCTCCTGCACTCTCATGAGAGAGACCCGCTCCCTCACTGATCCTGCACTCTCACGAGAGAGACCAGCTCCCCTCACTGATATTGTACTCTCACGAGAGAGCCCCACTCCCCTCTGTGCTCCTGCATTCTCATGAGAGAGCCCCACTCCCCTCTGTGCTCCTGCACTCATGAGAGAGACCCGCTTCCTCACTGCTCCTGCACTCTCATGAGAAAGTCCCACTCCCCTCCCTGCTCCTGCACTCCTGGTAGAAAGCAGCTGCACTGCTTCTGCACTCTCCAGCACTGCAGAGCACAGGCACTCACTCACAGAAGGTGCAGCACATCTCGCAGTCTCGTGTGGGCTCTCGCGGACTGTGACAGAGCACCCACTCCATCCTCCGGGAGGGATGCGCCCGTGATTAGATGGCACCACGGCTCCTAATTTTACCTGCTCAGCATTTCACGGTCCGCGGACTGTTGGAGTCACATCTCGCAGCATCGATTTAGAAGCTGCGCCGATCGAGAGGCGAGCCAGCACCAGCCGGGGCACGACTCCCGGGAGGGGTTAATCGAGAAAGAGTCAATGTTTCCGCAGAACAGAGGAGGGTAGCCTGGCAAATTTGACTCTGCATTGAACTATAAATATATCCTAATTACTTGCTTGCCTGGGTGTTACTGGAGTTGCACTATATAGAGAGAGGTGTGTCATGTAACTGGCCCTGCAGTTCACAAGGTATGATCTTCTAGCCCCGGGACACCTCGCACACGCCAGGCATTCACCCGCGGCCCCAGGCCAGGCCGGAGCCCCCAGGCATCCACAGCCCCGGGCGGGCAATCAAAGCAGCCAATTATAGAAAATCTTCAGGCCTCGGCAGTCCGCAATCTCACCTGGTCCAGAGACAGCTCACTCTCGGCGGCAGCCAATCAAGTCGCCCCCCACCGCGGCCCCACACTTCACCAAGGCTCGCGGCGGCGAGGAGGAAAGAGGTGGCTGCACCCCAGGGCTCCAGCACGATCTCCACGCAGCGCTTCGCCCCACCCAGGTAGGACGGACTCCGCTCAGTCCACCAGGCCCACACAGTGCTGTCACAAAACTCGGACCTCAGGGAATGCATGCATGCTGGAAGGTCCCCTGCAGCTCCGGTTTTGTGCTACTTCAGCTACAGCACCCGAATGTACACATCGGCACAGCCGCGACGCTCAGCGTTCAAACGTACGGTGGCTAAAGCAAATAGTCACCGCCGCAGCCATTCCTCGCACCGGCCACGGCAGCGCACCGTTCCCCAGCAGCACTAAGTAATATCGACCAGATTGGGAATCTCGCTCACCCGACAGTCCAAATACCAGGATTGCGCCGCATCGCCAGTTTTTCCGCTGCCCCAGAGAGCTCGTTGTCCCGCTCCTCACCAGATCGTCAACGGCTCTGTCCCGACACCATCTTGTTTGCCCTCGAGGTCGCGGGTGAAACTTCAGTGCTACGATTTTGCCTCCACATTAACGTAGCCTGGTACTGCCGCCCACCGGGATGCTCCCCTGTGATTCCGCCACAAAACGCTGTCGGTGGTGGGGTCCGATGATAAGCGGGTCTGCAGATAATTGACGGATTGTTAGGCCGACCGGCAGAGCCTCACTACAGTGCGGCCATCTTGCCTCCACATCTCCAGGAACCTTCCCTAACCTTCCCTTTCTAGCCAAATCATTGGAGAAGTGCGTCCTACAACAACTAAACCAACAGAAGAATTCAACCTCCATGACACCTTCCAATCTGGGTTCAGGAAAGGCTGTAGCACTGAAACTACCATGCTCAATATCTCGGATGACATTCGCAGATCCTTAGATGAAGTTGATGCTTGCCTCCTAATCCTACTTGATCCATCGGCGGCTTTCGATACCGTAAATCGCCCAGCTTTACTTGACACAAGAACCGCACTGGGATCAATGGCATAGTCCTAAAATGGTTCACATCTCACCTGCAACATCGCTCGCAACAAATAAAAATCAACAACTCTCTAAACCAACACTAGTTCCTCATAGTGTACCCCAAAGCTCAACTCTATCCCCAGCCCTTTTCAATCTCTTCATGGAACCTCTTACGGTTATCCTGAACCAAGCAGGGGTCAAATATCCCCTATATGCTGATGACACCCAACTCCATCACAAAATTAAATCACCCAGTGGCATCTGAATACCACACTAATCAAGATACAAACTTGGCTTAATATCAGTCACTTAAAGCTGAACACCTACAAAACGGAACTACTACTTTTCTCCCTGAAAAACAACCTGCTACCAATCCAAGTCTGGCTCAAGAATTTGGATGCTCTAAACTGTTCTCTAACACTGTCCAACACCGTTAAGTCCTTAGGCATCACCCTGGACAGAACCATGTCATTGAAAGACCACATCAACAACTCAGCCAAAGGAGCACTCTTCACACTAAAACACCTAAAGAAAATCCAACCTTTCATTCCCCCTGAAGATTTTAAGACGGTAGTGCAATCACTAGTCCTCTCAAAACTGGATTATGGTAACGCCATCATCACAGGAACTCTGAAAACTCACCTTGCCCCCTTATGTTCAATTCTCAACATGGCAGCTTGGCTAATAGGTTGCAAACGGTTTGAGCACATCACACCGGCCCTCTAAAGCCTCAATTGGCTCCCAATTGAAGGAAGATGTTTCTACAAGACTGCTTGCATCACCCACAAAGCCACACACAACCCAAACTATCTGAAGAACAAACTTTCAAAAGCTGGTAGAGCCAGATCTCTAAGGAGCTCCAACTCACTTCTTCTCATACCTCCCAATCTGAAAAATAAAATCCTCCCAGACAGTTCTTTCTCTGGAAATGCTCCCACGATGTGGAACTCACTCCCTAGAGACCTGCGCTGCAACCCCTCATTTTCCTGTTTCAAACATGACCTTAAACACCTACTGCTCAACAAATACTTTAAAACGCACCCTAATTGAGCTATGTCCCAAAGCTCACACCCACTCTGCCTTGACCAGTTGCAGCGGTTAAATTAGTGTTTCAGCTGTCTACTATGTCTTTTACGTTTTTAGCTCAAGCGGTTCCCTATGTCTGCATACTGTAACTACCGCTGCAGACGAACGATTTTCTTGGTCTGTATTTTTGTATGAACTTCAATATAATGATCTTGCATTATATGTAAAGCGCTCTGATACCTTCTGGTCTAGCTAGCGCTATAAAAAAAACGTATAAATAATAACAATAATAATACTTACATGTGTCTAAATCATACTTGGGCTCAAAGTCTACGAACGAGGATGCTTGGGATTGGTCATTACTTTGAGCAATGTCTGCCATTGCTCACTACAGGTGGTCCTGCTGCTTCCCACGAATTCAAGTCGTGAGGCAAGTTCTAAGACACACTACCACGTGGGACCGCCGGCCCTACTTAACTCATTTAACTCCTCATGGCGACAACCCTCCCCCACAAAACAGTTGTCTCAGACAATCGGAGGGACATGCTGTGGCATAAATGTGTGAAAACCGAGTATACCACCGAATTGAATCAGAATCATGCACTAGTGGAATCGCATATAAGATTTTTAAGTCCTGGGTAGCAACATGTAAAATCCCCGAAACACTACTTACTGTGTCATCGGGAGGGAAAGCAGCAGCGACCGTGAAAGAGTGAACTATACCATCCAATCTAGAAATTTACAACTTGGGTGTCTTACAGCAACTTAAGAGGCGAAACCTAGACATCCAAATGTAGAGGACAAAACTCAAAGTCATCAAGCAAATATGTTAACTTTCAGGTTAAGTTATTTGTAAAAGGGTGCCTTTTGGGTAGGCCAGCCTAGTCAACTATTTTTTTTCACAAACGCTTGTTTAAATTCATTTCAAATAGTTACAATTACACATAACTGACTCTGCCGGTGTTTCAAATACAACAACCAATGGTTGTTCCCGAGCTACGGGGTATGAGTGGCCATAGAGTCGCTCAGACCTGGTGTCTCCTTGGACGGCGTTTGAAAACCCCGGGGAGGTAGCCCTGTCAGGGACCTAAGCAAAAGCGGGCCGAGCCTTCGGCCAGAAGATATTTTTACTCACCGCAATCATGGAAGCGGGTCAGACACGGTGAGGTGGTCGGAGAGGTACCTTCCATGCGTACAGAGAGCGCAACCCACACCGATAGCACTGAATGGGGCCTAGGCCCAGGCGGGGAACAGCCGTGAAGTGAAACGTAGAAGGCGTGGCACTTGAGATGACGCAACGTGAGGCAAGAAGATGCCGGGTGACGCCCGGCAGCAGAGGGCGTCACTGATGCTGCTGAGGGGCGGATCCAGGCCTGGCTGCAGTGAGGACGAGAGTACACAGCTCGCCTGCCTAACAGAGGTCTCCGCTTTCATTCAGCCCCAACGAGACTGAAAGTTGGAGGCAGTAAACAATTAGAGTCAATGACTCTGTGTCACTGTCACATCTATACAGTCACACCTCTGGAGTCCGCCGTCGCTGAGATCACACAGCCAGGATCGGATTGGGGCCAAAATTAGGCACTGGCACCCAAAGAAAAAGTGGCCCACATTTGTTGATAATGGCCTTTCATGAAACATTGTTTTGTTTCAGGGAAGTAATCGTAGGAGAAATTGTTACATCTAGTACAGAACGGTTACATACACAGTAAGTACATAGCTGCCAAGGATGCAGATTGCTGATGTGTGACATTTTCATAATTTCAGTGTAATTATGAGTGACATTCTACGTCTATGAGTGACACTCGCAAGCAAAATCAAGCAATGAAGACGAGGGAAACATAAATATCTGAAATTACAAGTATTTTTAAAAATAATGTACTGCCTAGGTTGCATTCGCCATCTTGGAATCGTAAATAAAAAAAGGCAAGGCATACGTGTGTATGTTATCACACTGGGCCGCTTCACAGGCATTGCACTTCAGAGTACACCACGTGCACAGATACAAAAATGCAAACGTGTTGCATAGTCATATATGGAGACTACTAGAAAGTTATCAGCAGAGAACCAATGTTAAATACAATAATCAAATAAAACATTGTCTTTTTATTTAAAAAGTGCCACTGCAGATCTGGATAACAATGTTAAAGTTATTTTTAATATAGTAATATATTTAATGATTGCAGCATTGTTAATGCACGCTCAAACAAAGGAAAAAAGTTAAAGTGCTCTTGTGCCTTAATAAATGTCAGCTTCTCTACGGGCGAGAATCGGACCAACTACATTACAACCTTCAACTATTGTCTGAATTTATTTATTTATACAATTTATATAGCGTGCAAATACCCTAGGGTGTCTCGGCGCTGTGGAGTAAGGAGAGCAGCTAGGTAGAAGATTACTGATTGAATAGCCATGTTTTTACTTGTTTCCTAAATATCATGAGGGTGGGACTGGTTTTGATATGGAGGGGCAGGGTGTTCCACAGTCTTGCCGTGGCAACTGTGAAACGTCTGTCTCCCCAAGATGTTTTCTTAGTGCGAGGAATAGTCAACAGATGGGCTGATGAAGAACGCAACGGTCTGTTCGGATTGTATGGGCAGAGTGTTTTTTTTAGGTACTCAGGTCCCGAGTTGTTGATGGCTTTATATGCGATGCAAAGTGCCTTGAAAAACAGATCAGGTCTAGAAAAAGTGACAATCTATTCGCTACATTAGAAGGTATTCAGTGTGACACTTACTAGTAGTTCGAGCACTACAGCGCTGTCACAGTATGGGCCAGCCCACCGCGACGACTTCCCCCTGCACCATAAGCAGCGGCCGCGGTCCAGGACTCGAGTCGACGACTGGCGCTGGCACGGCATTTTGATTATGGCCTCATTCAGAAGCGTAGCTCTGGGGGGGTGTTTGGAGGGTTACACCCCCCTAAAAACTGTATTCTGTAGTAAATAGTTGAGTACTACTGCTTTCAGTCGGGTAATGAGAAGTGTCTGTTGGATTTCACCTGGGGAATTTTACATGCCCACACTGACAAAAACACACACGCTCTCTCGTCTATGTTTAGAAGGCCTTACAAAAAGTTGATTAGTTTGAAACATATTGTGTTTAAGTACCCCTAACAATGCGCACTCCTCTCTCTTTCCACTGCCCCTTAAGCCCCCCCACATGTCCTGCTTCTCATATAATGTGTTTTAACACGATGTCCCAGTGCGATTGTTGGGAAATCTAAAGCTAGCACCGCCCCCCTCCCTGCCCCCCCCCCCCCAGTCATACTGATCAAGCTACGCCCCTGGCGTCAGTGCTGCTGGACCCACTGCAGCATTGCGGCCTGGGTCATGGGTGAAGGAGTTGTTACATTATGGCAGTCGTGCAGGGCACAAGTCAACAACGTGTGGTGTAAAAGGAAACTGTCTGCACAGCCGCGCCACCTGCTCGTGCCGCGGGCAGCCAGGCCCACCGTATGTGTGTTTGTGAATGACACACTTGGGTGAATTAGTAACATTGTAACCTGCGTGCTGCCAGCTTCCTGTCAGTGGGCTAATTTAGCAGCGCTCCGGCTTGTTGTCAGCCCAGGAGGTGGTATAAATGCGTGACTTTCCATTTCAGTGCGGTGATGCAGACCACCATGCTGAAATGCGTTAGTTTAACTCCTGATGCATGGTACTTGGCAGGGCTGTAAGTACACATGAAGGAATGTTAGAGATGTCATTAAGGGAATGTTTATTGTTGGGCATTGTGGAACATGAAAGATTCCATGCAGTGTTTTTTTGTGTCTGTTGCTTCGGGACTTTCATGTGGAGGGTCTTATTCCAGTGGGCTTCTCTATTGTACTGAAAAACTTCAGCTACCTTATTTCTGGTTCCTGGTCTTTCGTTCGTAACATATTGGCAACGTGTAGCACCAGAAGAGCTCCCTCCGTGACCCTGTTGCTGGTTCCAGACGTCAATGTGTAGTTACTAGTTCCTGACGTTGAAGTGTGTTCGATGAAGGCGGAGAGCTAGCCAGAGTGGAATCCTTGGTGATTGCGGGTAACCTGCTTTGGCAGCTTCAGAGCATTTTGTAAAGCAGCTCTAATGTGTGCCAAGTTTGGATGCAGTGAGTCACGAGCGCTGTGGGTCTCACGCGTCAAGTCCTGCATGGGCAGCAGTTAGGAGCACTGTTGTGTGCGCATGTGCACGCTGTGTTTAGCGGCTTCATTGTTGTCAGCGTGACTTTCAGGTTAGGTTCCGGCTTACATTCCAGGTCAGGCGGACGTACTATATCACGCTCTCTGATGCTGTGGTGGCCATTTTGAAACCTACATCACTTTTCATGGAGCACTGTCAATAGCCTGCCTCTTTGGTGAGAGGCACACCTGGGTAATTTTTGAGGAGTGTTTTCTTAAGCCTGTACTGTCAGTGGCAGGCACATCTTGCAGTAGTTTGAGGGCATAATCAAACTACAGTTGCAGTCTACGCTTGCCTGTACATCCAGTGACAGGCACACCTTTATTGAGATTTTTGTACATTATGCTGTGAATACAAATTTTTGCCTGCACAATCGGTGACAGGCACACCACATAATTGCCATTTCAGGTACTTTGATCTTTGTGTCAATAATTCAGAGTACATTTATTATTATTTATCATTTCTTGAATTTTTTTGCCCTAAAAAAGTCTGCTTTTGAGTGGTACCTGGTCCTTATTGGGTGATCAAAAGTATGGCTTCAAATCAATATTTGATTCAGGTAACACCATTTTCATAGCAAGCAAGAAAGCCACCCATGAAGTGGAAAAATAAGTTGCAGACTTTTTAAAATTATCTAGTGGCTGTCAATGCAACTAAATTTGAACCCAGAAGAATGGAATTACTTTGAGATCAGATAAGTGCAAAATTCTCATAAACTAATTTTATTATCTTTTTTGTTTTTTTTGTTTTATATAGCGCGAACTAGACCTGAGAAATCGGGTATCTGAGTGCTTTACATGAGCACCAGTTTTGTTACAGATGGACACATTCATTTTTGTTGGGCACGGGGAGAATAAGTGATTTGCCCAGAATCACAGGATGTTGAGTGTCGTTGCCAAGACTCAAACCTGGTTCCCCAGCTTCGAGGTCGACCGCTCTAGCTGTAAGGCTACATCCTCTCATAGGATAACGTCAGAGGGTATCAAATCAAAATATTGTCTCATAAAGGCCATCAAAGACGCACCTGCCCCAAAGGACAAGGATTCTCTTAGATCCTTCTTGGGTCTAAGTGAGTATTACGCAAGATTTGTAAAGGGATATGCCTTTGCGGTACAACTATTTAGGTCTTTACTCAGGAAAGGTGTAAAGTTTTCTTGGAATACTGAAGTGATGGAAGCCTTTAGAAGGTTAAAAGCTTAATGGTATTTGCTCCTGCTCTTACACCATTTACTGCGGGTAAGAAGTGTATGTTGACTGTAGATGCTAGTCAAATGGGTCTTGATGCGTTGTGGTTGCAGTGGATTGAGGACAAAGAGGTTACAGTTGCTTTTGCTTCACGGTGCTTGAAGACACCTGAATCCAATTATAGTACTATTGAGAGGGAAGCTCTAGCTCGCACGTGGGCTGTAGAGAAATGTAAAACCTTTTTGTATGGGGTGATGGCTTTACCATCTATACTGATCACAAACCTCTTGTATATCTTCTCAATGGTACTGGTACAGGTAAGGCTTTTGCCCATTTAGTAAGATTGTTGTCACAACTTCAGGAGTATGTATTTGACATTAAGTGTATTTCAGGAGGAAATATTGTAAAGGCTGACTGTTAATCAAGAATACCTCTAGTTGCTAGTGATGAGGATGACTGTACGGAGGAAGTAGAGACTGTGTTGTTGCTATGGTTGAGGATCTAGTAATGGGAAAAGCTATTATTTCGTACCATGAATGGTTAGAAGCACTAAAAGTTGATCATGTGTTGCTGTAAGTCATACAGTTTACAAATCTTGGTTGGCCTAGAGAAAATAATTTGGATTCTGAGGTGAAAACATTTGCTCGAATTGCACAGGAATTGTCAGTTTTCTGTAATGTTCTCATGCATTATGACAAATGTATCCCACCCACTAAGCTTAGAAACACATTTATTGAATTTGCTCTTGAGGGTCATTTAGGAGTGAATGGTACGCTCAAATTTCTAAACAGTTTTATTGCTGGCCAGGTATGGATTCTCAAGTGGCTGATTGGATTAATAATTGTACAGGTCGACCTGTCTTCTCTCTGATAAACATTGTAGAACTTCAGACACCCCTTTGAATACTGTTTCCATGCCTGAAAATGTTTGGGATAAAGTCGCTCTTGATTTCGCTGGTTCATTTGAGTGTTTATCTGCAATAAAAAATACATGATTGTGCTGGTTGATTATTATACAAGATGGGTGTATATGGATTTTGTACTGTCTCCCAGTACTGAATGTGTGATAAGTTTTTTAAATACATTTCTCTATTGACAGTCCACCTAAATATTTGGTTACAGGCAATGGAACACATTTCACTTCTAATTGCATGACACAGTTTATTAAATTGTTGGACATCAAACAACTTCGGGTTGCTCTGTATTCCCCTACATCTAATGGTTTATTAGAAAGAGTAAATAGGATTCTTAAAGAAGGGGTACAAACAGCTGTAGCAGTTCATGTGGATGTGGAAGGATTTGTGAGGCAAAAGTTGTGGAAATATCTTATTACTCCACATACCACTACAGGTGTTTCACCATTTGAACTTATAGGGAAGAGATTTCCTAACTCATTGGTGACTCCTGATTGGGTGAAGGAATTGTAAAGCCCTAAAGGTAAGTCTGGTCTTAGTCAGGATGGAATGTTAAGTAAAGTTTCAAAAAGGCAGACATTAATAAAAAAAAGATTTGATACAAAACACTAGTGAAAGAAGTGGCAGTTTGTGTAGGAGATTGATTGGGTTTTAATTAAGAAACAATTGAGTCAAAAAGGAGAATCAAGGTATATGACTCCTGTGAAAGTTGTTTAACTTTAAAAAAAATTCAGCTTATCTCTCAGAGCAGGGATGGTGGAGTAAAATAAGTTTAATAAAATTAACTTATTTACAGGCAAAAAAGATACTGAAGGTGAAAGAGAATATATGGTTTGATTATGAGAGTTTACGTGCTAACAATACTTCTTCTAACACTGTAATTACAAATTCTCCAACTGCTTTTTCTCTTTCAGGATCACCAGTAGATGTTGGATCTTCTGGTCGTAGATGTTGGATCTTCTGGTACTAGTTCAGTTCTTTCTGATTTTGTGACTCATAACAATGTAATTCATAATGCAACCGAAAATGTATATGTTTCTAATAACCAAAGACCAGGTCGCGAAACTTGTGTACCCCCAAAGTTTTAAGATTTTTATGTATATTAAGCAGTGATGTTATTTCAGTACAGTTACATGGTAAATGTATAAGTTATTTGTTTTTTTATAAGGGGAAAGGTGTGTTACATACACTGTAAGTACACATGAAGGAATGTTAGAGATGTCATTAGGAGAATGTTTATTGTTGTGCATTCTGTAATCCTTCTACATGAAAGATTCCATGCAACGGTTTCTTGTGTCAGTTGTTTCGGGACTTTCATGTAGAGGGTCTTATTCCAGTGGGATCCTCTTTTATACTAAATAAACTTCAATTATCTTATTTCTGGTTCCTGGTCTTTCATTCGTAACAAGAACTTGCTGAACACACATTGTATATGTATTAATTATTGTTATGGTTATTTTCAGTGGTTTAAATGGAAATACAGAAGTGCAGGTATTCACTATTTAGAGTACATGTTTGCTCCTGAGAAGTGCTGGTACTCTCCCATTAAATATATTGCAGCAGTGCAGAGAAGTGCAGGTACTGTCCCTTTCAAATGAAAGAAGTGCAGGTACTCAGTACAGGACAATACCTGCCCATTTAAAGCACTGGTTATTTGACCATATTGTTGCCATATTCATTTCTCCCTTTTCCTTTTCCCCTTGGAAATGGTGCATTCTATAGAATGTTGAGGTGGGAGTGATATGACAGTTGGGACCAACGCTATTTTATTTTTTGGGTGTGCTCTCACTGAAATGTCCAAATAAAACATGTTTGTGTTTTACCTTCGACTCGTGTAGTTACATGACTTGATTTGGTGATGAGGGTGGGGATCGATCCTGCGCCCCTTTCAATCTGGATTCCTGTGCTGATCGTGAGCAGTGCTGCCATCCACGTGAGAGCTTTGCCACACCCGCGCAGGTGACGACTGTTCGCGTAAGGCGGAAGAAGTCGGTGTTAGAGCAGAGCTCTACTCACCACCAGCATACCGGTGAGTTGCTTTGAGCGTAGTTTTCCAGATTCCATCCCCTGTAATCTGCCGAGACCACTGCGCTTCACTTTGGGAATGGTAGCAGTGTAAACTGCACCTACCCTGCCATTAATCACCACCTTCTTCAGCTTCTGTTTCCTTCTCTGGGCAGTGTGCGGTTCTTGTTTTATAGGATTGTTCCTCCCATATTAATATCCACGTCTCCCACCACTTTAACTCCTGAGAGACTGAATTTGTCTTGCCTTCAACTCTAGAACTGATTATTATTCTGCCAGTTGTACCTATCCTTATTTATCATCCTTTGGGCACAATTGTAAACCTGAGTGTGGGCATCCTACGTGACACTTGAGATTTTGAGTACTTACCTGCCGCCAGCTGTCAGCATGCTGTTTGATCCACCACAGAAGTTCCTGCAAAATAAAGGGGATCCCCCAGTTCCACGGAAGAGATGGGTTGGGGAGTCCCAAACATATTTAGTGGCTATTGATGCCCATAAAATGATAGTTTGATCGGAAACAAGGGATTTCATTACATTGTCTGGGATTAGAGGGCCAAGATGTTTTCCGTACCCTGCCGAAAGTTGAGGCACCTGACGGAGACGAGAAGTATGATGACTTTGAGGAGACGTTATTGAGACTGGAAAGAAGGTTCAAGCCAACCATAAGTATTACTCTTGAGTGTTGTTATTTCTATACCAGGAAACAAAAGGAAGGAGAGTTTTTTTATGAGTTCCTCACAGCACTGAGAGGATTAGCTGCAACATGTGACTTTGGGGAGTCAATTGATAAAATGATTTGTGATCTATTAATGGTGAACACTCACAGCAAACAAAATCAGGCAACATTGTGGCTCATTGGAAAGCCTAAACTGGAGGAAGTATGTAATGTTATGTTCTGATTGCCAGCATTCTCCACTGTGGAATGTGGTGAGATCAGAGTGGAGAATGTTCAGATTTGAGAATGCAGGACGGTTAGTGGAGTTAGGGCGGATTTGGATGCTGACAAGGTTAATGGTAATGCCATCCATGTCAATGGTCAGCATTGGTGGAATGCTGAAAGGGTGGTAAGGTGCAAGGAGGTGACAGGCCCGGATCAAGGTTCCAAGTCAACGTCCATGTCAAGCACCAGCACTGCTGGTACCAGTTTGAGCACCAGCCAAATAGAAGGTAATGTTTTCAGGCGAGATCGCAGTAGGGATCACCCCATACGATTGCCCATTCGTTGCAGATAATTACTTGAGTCATGTGACTTTGTGACTGTACTGTACGTTATAGATGTTTATGTAGGACAATTATTATTTAAAGACGTTGGCTTACTCTTGACAGATAATTTGAATGTCAATTGAAATATTGTTTTTATTTTGTTATTTATTATTTCTTTTTCAGTTGTTTTGTAATTATTATTTGATTTGTTTGCTTTGTAAAAGGAAAAGTAATGTAATGTTCTGTTCTGCTTGCTGGCATTCTTGACTCTGGAATGTGGTGAGATCAGAGTGGAGAATGTTGAGATTTGAGAATGCGGGACGGTTAGTGGAATTAGGGAGGATTCGGGTGCTGTACAGACCTGTTGTGTCTCCATGGCAGCTCCTTATATCTATGCGCTATAAATAAACTGTTTCTACTCACTACCTGTCCGTATGCCTCATCCGATGACTACCTCATTTACTACTCAGTGCCTCATTACGATGTCAGTCGGAAAGGCTCTGAACGGCATTCGGATTTTCCTAAACCGTGTCGGAACCCATCGTAATTGGTAGGTCGGAAACATTTCCGACCGACCGATTATGATGGAAAGGTAACTCGTTCGGTCATTCCGAATCGGTACCCGCATGCATTCGGAAATTCTGAGTTGGTCGAAGCCGAATCGTACAGCTCTACGGACCGCGTTTCCGACCGACGTATTACAATGTCGGATTCGGCCAGCCTTTCCGACTCGGACCGTCAGACACGAAAAGGCTGTCGGAAACTGACTTTGGTGGGCCCCTAGCAGGCACCCCTTCATCCTGAGGTCTCCGGTTGTGGGCTGTGGGGGTACCCAAGGGACCCCACTGTAGAACCATGCACAGTGTGATAGGCACCAGGGGTGCCCGCCACAGGGTGCAAGTTTTTCTGAAACCACCCCTTTTTTCAATGGGAGCCTGTGTTGTCGGTCGGAACTCAGGCTCCCATTGAAGTCAACGGGAGACTTTCCGAACAGTGTCCGGAAGCATCATAATTGGTCGGTCGGAACCTCCAACTGCGAGTCGGTTGGAACAGATTCAGACAAGGAGTCGGGTGGTTTAGTTTCCGACCGACATCGTAATCAGGCCCAAAGTAGTTAAATCAGCAAGACCATAAAACAATCAGTTTAATGGATGCAAGAAGTTAATAAAGAAAAATCCTCTAACAAGAACAGTGAAGTATGTAGTATGATGAGCACACCTGGAAAAACAGTAGCGACTAAACCAAGAAAAATTGAAGGAAAACTAATTTGTTTCAGATGCAGTAGTTCAACACATCTGGCTATTTCAGGAATTTCCTGCCTTTGGCAAGGAGTGTAATAATTGTGGACGCACAGGACATTTTGGCAAGGTCTATAAAGAAGGCAAACATTCACTGAGACCAAGAGTAGCTCAAATTTCCAATGACGCACACCATAGCAATCTGGAGCTAATAGAATGTGAAGTGAAACCCAGTTAAGGAATGATTCTCATGGGCAGAGATGTCAAATCGTTTTCTGATAATGCAAAAGACAAATCCCTAATATGTACCTTGATACTCTTGAATAATAAGCTAGAAAGTTATAGCTGATTCGGGATCGCCATATACCATAATTACTAAAGCTATGTTTTCCAGGAAGTTCACCCCATTGGTTGGTTCACTGATAAACCTCAATATTAAGGCTGTGGCCTTTGATGGAAGATCAAATAACTTTATCTGTTATTTTTGTACTAATGCTGAGTTCAAATAAAGAAGTGCATGCATCAAAATGTATTTGACCACAAGAGATGTGTGTGTGTTCTGGGGTGGCAAGACCAAAGACTTTTTCAAATTGTGCTGAATCCCAATTCTCCGGATCCAGTTTTAATGATACAGGAGGATGAACTGAGTAACAAATTGATACAAGAATTTCCCAAGACCTTAAAAAAACTACTAGGCTTTACACATGGCATCAAGTTAAGAGACAGATGTGTGCCATTCAAGCAAAAGCTAAGGCGTGGACCCTTAAGTGTAAGAGAAGATTTACAAAAACTATTACAAGATCTCCTTTCACAGGACATCATTGTAGAAGCAGAGTCATCAGAGTGGGTGTCTCCCATTGTTTTGGCAAAAAAAGCAATACAGACCTTGGCTTGTGTGTCAACCTCAGGGCAAGTAAAGCAAACATCATTATTGAAAGTCATCCCCTACTAAAGGTGAATTAACTCGTAGCACTTCTCGATGGTGCTGCGGTGTTCTTGAAATTGGACTTAAGACAGGCTTGCCACCAGGTTGAATCGACGGTGGATTCGAGATCAGTAACTGCTTTCATTACCTTTTGGTCTTCTTCCATACAAGCGAATGCCATTTGGCTTGGCATCCGTGTTTGCTGTCTTCCAGAGAGCCATGTATCACATTTTTAAAGACATGGAGGACCATGCAAAATGATTCCAGGACAACATACTTGTCTTTTCCAAAGATACTCAACAACATTATGAAGTATTGAGTAAGGTATGCTTCCGGTTAGAAGACAATGGCTTAACTTTTTCTCCTAATAGGTGTATACTGCTCCAGGAGCAAGTTGAGTATCTTGGTCACAGTTTAACAGCACATCGTGTAATTCCTAAAGAGTCTCTGATCAATGCCATTAACATGGCCCCAAGAGCAGGCTACAAGGATCAATTGCTGTCATTTTGTATCCTGTGCAAGCATTATTCACGGTTTATTAAAAACTTTTCAATCTTCATGGAACCCATTAGACTCCTTCTCTGCAAAGACCAGAAATACGAATGGGTAGATCAACAGGAAGAGGCATTCAAGTTAATAAGGAAAAGTATAATAAATGCTCCCACATTGAGACCATTTACAATTGGCAAGGAGTGTACCATCACAGTCGATGGCAGCGCATATGATTTAGGGGAATCACTTCCATCATTTTAGATGGGGTACCAAATTTAATTTGCAAACTGTCCATAAAACACTGGTCCATATTTTGTCACCTGGGGTGGGTTGAATTCTACAGCTTACATTGCCAAGTTGTGCTCAAAATTGCAGAAATGTTGCTTCAATGTTTTGCCTATTTCCTTTAAAAGCAACAAATGTACAGATTTTTGTGTCCAGGTCTCCTTATTTGGATCAGATTGAAGATAAGGAAGCTGAAGGTGATCTTGATGTGGTTGCAAATGTGTATCAAATATGTGCATTACAAAATGCACCTTTGACAGAAGAAGCATGGTTCAGAGAGGATGCTGGTGATGAGATATTGGGTAAAGTGAAACAATATACACAGGTAGGCTGGCCACCTATCAGACAGTTACGTGGAGAGTTGCACTCTTTTCCTCAGGTGGCAGATGAACTGAGTGTGTATAATGGTTTCGTAAGACCTCCTACCCTCGGTCTAGGTCCACTCTCTCCCCACTGCTCCGCTGTGCCGTCTCTTGCCTCCAGACCCCGACCTCCTCCTTGGGAGGTTCGAGGCTGCTGCCCGCTCCTGCGCCTGCTGCCCACTCAAACTGGGACCAGACTGCCTCCAACCACCGTAACCTTTCTCAGCCGTTTTTTTTTCTTAATTTTTTCCCTGTTGTGCCACTGTTATTGTGCCCATCTGTGACTTGCTCTAATTCCACCACTGTTTTTATTTTCTCGTGCCTGCCTGTTCCTTTTGCCTTTCGCCGCTGCTGCCCCTTAGGCCCCTCCCCCCCGGAATTTCCCCCCTGGAATTCCCCCCCGGAATTCCCCCCAGAATTCCCCCCCAGAATTCCCCTGCTCCCGCCTCCCAGCCTCTCCTCCCTCCCACCTCCCCTACTTAATGGCGGCCACTGCACAGTCGCGCAGCGGACGTGTGCAGGGGGCGCGCCAAAGGCAAGCCCATCTGCGCCCGTCCGCGACCCGACCGCGGCCAGCGCCAGGAACCCTGGACCTCCCACTACCCATCGCTACGACACCACCACCCTCCTCGCACTCAACACTGGAAGACTTAGAGAATGCCAACAGGCCTCGCCGAACATGACCCACTGCCAGTTCTCCTGCCTCCACTGCCGCCAGACCCTCACCGCCACCCCGGCCTCCAACACCGACGACGCCAGCACCGGCGACACCCTAAAATGCATCCTCCTCAAAGTACGCTCCATACACAAACACGGCATGGAAATCTGGAACCTACTCGACTCTCTTTCGCCCGTCATCGCCTTCTTCACAGAGACCTGGACCAACGCATCCTCCGCCCCCGACATCAGCACCGCCATCCCAGACGGATACAAGATCCAGAGGAAAGACCGCCCCAACCACCCAGGAGGGGGCCTCGCCATCGCCCACAAGATCACCCTCCGCCTCGCCACCTCCAGCGAAACCTTCCCCTCCGCCGAACACCTGCACTTCAAGATCCAGACCACCCCCAAACCCACACTCCGTGGAACCCTCGTCTACAGACCCCCCGGCCCCCGAACACCCTTCGCCACCACCATCACCGACTTCATCGCACCCCACGCGATCGCCTCAACAAACTACATATTCATTGGAGACCTGAACTTCCACCTTGACAACCCCAGCGACCCCAACTCCACTATCCTTCGTGACAACCTCGCCAGCATCGGACTTAAACAACTCGTCAACACACCGACCCACAGAGCAGGACACACCCTCGACCCCATCTTTGCGGCAGGAAACAGCGTCCATTTCAGCCACACAACACAGCCGCCATGGACCAACCACCACTCCGTACACTTCGCCATCAACAAACCCAAGGCACCCAAACCAGACCCACGCCCACCACGAAGGAACTGGAGCAAGGTTACCGACGAGCAACTCAACTCCACCCTCACCCGAGACAACCACACCTTGGCACCCAACGCAAACAGCGCAAACGACGCAGCCAGAGAACTCCACACCTGGATCTCCAACTGCGCAGATGAGCTTGCCCCGCTACGCAACCCCGACAAACAACGCCCCAGGAAAGCCGCCTGGTTCACAACCGCTCTCCAAGAAGCCAGACGCACCTGAGGACGCCTGGAGAAGAACTGGAGAAACACCAAGACAACCGAAAACCACACCACCTACAAGGACGCCATGTCGGACTACCACAACCATATCAGAGCCACCAAAAGGAACTTCATCCACAACAAAATCCTGGCCAACTCCAAGGAACTTTTCAGTGTCATTCAAGAATTCACCAACCCACGCAGCGAAGCCACAGACATCACCCCATCCCAAGACCTCTGCGACAAGCTTGGAACCTATTTCCACCTCAAGATCAAAAACCTCTACGACAACTTCATCGACCATCCACCAGGCGCCACAGATGGTCCCCCGCCCCCCAGAAACACCAGCCAGCCCACCATCTCCAACTGGACACCGATCACGGCCGAAGACACCGCCTCGACCATGAAAAGCATCCACTCGGGGGGCCCCCACCGACCCCTGCCCCCCTCACATCTACCACAGAGCCGTGGCCACCATCACACCCAAACTACAACGCACCATCAACACCACCTTCAAAACAGGCACCTTCCCAGACGACTGAAAGCGCGCAGAAGTCAGACCCCTGCTCAAGAAGCCCACAGCTGACCCCACCGACCTCAAGAACTATCGGCCCATCTCGCTCCTCCCCTTCGCAGCCAAAGTGGCAGAGAAAACAGTCAACAGGAAACTGACACGATTGATTGAAGAGAAAGCCGTCCTCGACCCGTCCCAATCCGGATTCCGAAGCAACCACAGCACAGAGACCGCCCTACTCGCCGCCGCAGACGACATCCGCACCCTCCTGGACCAAGGCCACTCCGCAGCCCTCATCCTACTCGACCTATCAGCGGCCTTCGACACCGTCTCCCATCGCACACTAGTCGTCAGACTTCACAACGCAGGCATACAAGGAACAGCCCTGGACTGGATCCAATCATTCCTCACCGGAAGAAGCCAAAGGATCAGACTCCCACCCTTCCTCTCCGACCCCACGAAAGTCACCTGGGAGTCCCACGGGGTTCATCACTGAGCCCCACCCTCTTCAACATTTACATGGCCCCCCTCGCAGCCATCGTCCGACAACACGGCCTCAACATCGTATCCTACGCCGACGACACCCAGCTCATCCTCTCCCTCACCAAAGACCCCACCACTGCCAAACTCAACTTCCAGAAAGGAATGCAACACGCCGCAGTCTGGATGACGAACAGCTGCCTGAAGCTCAACACAGAGAAGACAGAAGTCCTCGTCCTCGGTACCACCCCTTCTGCATGGGACAGCACCTGGTGGCCGACCGCCCTCGGAAGCCCACCTACCCCCTCAGACCAAGCCAAGAACCTCGGCATCGTACTCGACTCATCACTCTCCATGAACCGACAGGTCAACGCCGTCACCTCCAGCTGCTTCAACACCCTCCGCATCCTCCGCAAGACCTTCAAGTGGATCCCCCTGAGTCAAGGAAGGCAGTCACCCACGCACTCATCACCAGCAGACTGGACTATGGAAACGCACTCTACGCCGGCATCAACAAGTCCCTACTCTGCAAACTCCAGACAGTACAAAACACCGCCGCCAGACTCGTCCTCGGTATCCCCCGAGACGAACACATCAGCCAACACCTACGAAGTCTCCACTGGCTCCCCGTGGAGAAAAGAGTCACTTTCAAAATCCTCACTCACGCCTACAAATGCCTACACAACAACGGACCCAAATACCTCAACGACAGAATCAACTTCCACGTACCCAAAAGAAACCTCCGATCTTCCAACCTCGCACTGGCCGAAACCCCGCGCATCCACAGAGCCAGAGCAGGCGGAAGATCCTTCTCTCACATTACAGCCAAGACCTGGAACGAGCTACCGGCAGACATCAGACGCGCCCCCTCCCTGAACACCTTCAGGAAGACCCTCAAGACCTGGCTCTTCGGCTAAACAGATCTGCGGATCCCCCCCCCCCCCTCAGCGCCTTGAGACCCTCACGGGTCAGTAGCGCGCTTACAATTCCCTGATTGATTGATTGATTGATTGATTGATTCAGGAATGGCAAATGTGTGTCTACTGAAGCAGTCAAGGGGGTCATTCTGAAAGTTTGTCACCAAGGGCACATGGGCATGTCAGCTTTGAAGGATTCATTAGGGGTACAATTTTGGTGGCCAGGTATGGATCGTGCAGCAGATCACTATGTGAGGAACTGTGAAGAGTGTGTAAAGTGTGATTAGACCATTAAGTGTGTTACACCCCCTATGCATCCTGTTAGTTGGCTTTTAATGTGTCAGGCCCATTTAAAGCATTACCTGTTCATATGCAATTGTAATGGTCGATTATTTCTCTAAATGACCTGAAGGGTGGACAAGTAGATGGTGGACAAGTAGGACGTCTTTCCCCGTCTCTCTGTCCCGGCCGCTGGCCCAAGACCTGTACAGCATTCTAACTGCCCTGCCAAGTGTTCAGGAGGAGTGCAGTGGTGCTGCAGGTGAGTGTGCACCCATGGACAGGCCCAGGGGACTATTGCACCCACTCATTAACTCTGATGAGAGCCCACGAGTGAGGGGGTTCGAGAGCGACAAGATGGTGGTTGCTGCCGTGTACGAGCTGCAGAGAGCCGAACGAATATGACAATTTACCCTGCACGCTTTTCAACGTGTGCCATTACCCCACATTTTTTACTCTGCAAAATCTTTTACAACGCAGGGCTGTACAACGCAATCCATTACAACGCATTGTCCATTACAACGCAATTTACTATTCTAACTCCACCGGGGCGTTGTAATGGGGAATGTGTTGTAATGGTTTGCGGTGTAAAGCCCCGCGTTGTAAAAGATTTTGCGGAGTAAAAAATGCGGGGTAATGGCATGCGTTGTAACGCAGTCATTGTAAAGGATGTTTACCGAGCCGAACCCTTATCCGGATGAAAAGAAAATAGCACCAACGGTGGGAGAATGACTGCCGCCTGCCGTTCGGATTTCCTGCGAGGTAGCGGGGAGCCGCATATAATGGCCAAGACTGAGGTGAGCTTGGCTGCGTGCGAGGGGACGGCACCTGATCGGCCAACGGGGATCTGGACACGGAGCCTCTATGAGGAACTCCACAATCCGCGGTGCTGACCCCTGCGACCAACCTGCTTTGCCCCTACAACTTCTGAGGAGCCGCAATTGATTCGACCAGCCCCAGTGGGGACGAGCGGGTGGGGGGCCCTGCGGGGTCCAACACGGGCGCCGAGACGCTGTTGCCTTCCAGCGCCTGGGCCCCGGCGGTGACGGAGTCGGGAACCCTCCACGAACAGACAAGGGGACGTAAGCCCAGACCCACAATCTCGTGACCACAGGGAGACAAGGCCCTAAATATATTCCCCCATTCGGGATAGGCGCTTGCACCTAGATAGGCTCTCCCACACAGGACCGATGCTCTCTACACAAGGGCTACAACGCAAGTAAGACCCCAAAACTAAGGACCCAAGCCGTAAGTGAATCTGGTTGCCTGCTGGTCGTGCTTGGCTTGACCCCTAGGTTACCACCAATATCATCTGAGCATGTTTACCAGAGACACCTCAAGTTGATACAGCTGGGGAAGCTGACAGGTGAGCATTGATTCGCCCACCAAAGTGATTGTTTCTCTGGGGCTCCCCAGGCAACACAAAACTAACCCCCCCCCTCCCCCCCCCGGGTGGACAGCACCTGTTTATGAAGCTAGCCCAGAGGCTCTTGCCACCCAAACTTTTCTGCACAGTGTGTGATCTCACAGCACTGTCTGCAGTGGTGCACTGAGCCCTTCTCAGTGACCACATGTAGCCAAGGGGGGGTAGAGCAGACATTATTCCTGGCCCTGTGACCTTCCAAAATCGTCAATGACCCTCCTGACAGCCTCTATGCACGCTACTCCGCCCTGCCTGAGCCCCTTGGAGCGCACAGATAGCCAGCAGAACTCTTTATTGTAAATCGTACTACTACTCACCTGTCCAGTAACACATGGAACTGACAACTGGAATGGAGCTGGGAAGTGACGACGCCCCCCTGGTACTTGGAGTATGGCCACCGCTAGAGCGAAAAAAGATCACATTTTAAAAGACATGCCACCAAGCCTTCTGCCACCCCGGCGGGGGACCGCTCCTCGACATCCATTTCCAGCCACCTCCAGGATGGCGACAGCACAGAGGAGCCAGTGACTCGATCCTTTCTTGAGGCCTTATTCACGTCATTGCTAGATGATCTCCATGTAGTCAAACAAGACCTCTCAAGCAACATTAAAGAGGTCAGACGGGACCTTGATGCGTTGGGGAATGAGTATCTGCTATCAAGGATCATGAAAATATCCGCGAGGAGGAAGTTTAACACCTACAGCAAGAAATCATCTGCCTTTGGTAGCAGCAAATTGACCTGCAGGCCCATGCCCAGGACTTAGAAAATAGATTGTGGCAGAATAATATCAGCATCAAAGGAGTTCCATCGAAGGCAGAAGGCTCACACATAGCCCTTTATGTTAGAGATCTCTTTCTCCATATTCTGGAGGCGCCATCGAACTTCAAGATCAAAATTGATCTAGTGCACAGAGTGGGCCCATCAAGACTGGCATCAGCCCCCCCGGCTGATATCCTAGTCTGTGTCCCTGACTTTCAGTTAAAAGAAAATATTCTGCGAAAGGCCCACGAAACGCATCCAGTGCACTTTAGGGAACACACTCCGACGCTTTATCAGAATCTAGCGGCGATAACCCTACAGAAATGGCGTGACTTCCGCCCAGTGACCTCCCATTTGCATAATATGAGGGTGGCCTATTCTTGGGGGCACCCATTCCGGTTTATCTTTCGCCTAGAGGGAAAACTACATCAAATGCGATCGCTGGAGGAAACCTGCTGGATTCTCGGTATTGATGACCCCACCATTGGAGAACAACAGAGGAACTCTCAAGACCATCAGACCCGCCAACGTCCTCACTGGCTGTGACGTAAAACAATGCCTGGAGACATGTGACCTGATCCAGAGACAATCGTAATGGAACAACAAGCAGTGCTAAAATCGCTGACGAGTGGGCTAGCCCAGGCGGAGGCCCTGTGATGTCGCTGAGCACATGGCATCGAGATTCATCACTGAGGTGACGGGGCAGGTGGTGGGGCGGGGAGACGGGGAATGGAGGCTGTGCTGATGACCCACTGTCACTGTTTCTGAAGGAAGTGTAAGTTTGATGTGACAGCTTCAGACTTGATAGACCTAATTTATATGTTGTTATCTATGTTATATGGGGGATTGTACTCACTTTTGATACCATTGCTTCATAGACCAGACACATCATCGCAGGGGCCAGGTGGGAGCGGAGATGAATACATGACTAACGCAACAAGGACATTGAATACCGCCATACCTCTGGCACACTACTGGCTTTCGTGACCCGCACCACTGTACAGATCCTCACATTAAATGTGAAGGGTCTCAATAACCACCACCTCATCAGGTCCGCCAAGAGAATCTCCTTCAAAGACCGCCTCGACAACAACGCACACAACAGCAAGGAGCTCTTCAACATCGTGAAGGAACTCTCCAACCCCAGCTCCAACACCAACGACATCCCGCCGTCGCAAGCCCTGTGCGATTCCCTCGCACCTTCTTCCACCGCAAGATCGCCGACATCCACGACAGCTTCAACACCCAGACAGCCCCTACTAAGATAGATACACCAGACCCGCCGCACACCATCGACCATGACCCCTTGCCAGCCTGGGCCAGCGTGAACATCGATGACACCATCAAGACCATGAGCACAATACACTCCGGCTCCCCGTCAGACCCTTTCCCGCACCACATCTTCAACAAAGCCAGCAGCTCCATCGCACCCCACCTGTGCAACGTTATCAATCTCTCCTTCGAGACCGCGACCTTCCCAGAGAGCTGGAAACACGCAGAGATCAACGCCCTACTCAAAAAACCCAAGGCGGACCCGAGAGACCTCAAGAACTTCCGGCCCATCTCCCTGCTTCCGTTCCCAGCCAAGGTCATCGAGAAGATCGTCAACAAACAGCTAACCCGATACCTCGAAGAAAACAGCATCCTGGACCCATCCCAATCAGGGTTCCGCAGCAACCACAGCACTGAGACTGCCCTCATCGCCGCCACCGACGACATCAGGACCCTGCTGGACAACGGTGAGACCGCAGCCCTCATCCTGCTGGACCTCTCCGCCGCCTTCGACACTGTCTGCCACCGCACTCTACGCGCACGCCTCCACGACGCAGGGATCCGAGACAAGGCCCTGGAATGGACCACCTCCTTCCTCGACGGTAGAACCCAGAGAGTCCGCCTCCCACCTTTCCGATCCGAAGCCTCCGAGATCATCTGCGGCGTACCCCAGGGATCTTCCCTCAGCCCAACACTGTTCAACATCTACATGACCCCGCTCGCACGCATCGCCAGACAGCACGACCTCAACATTATCTCCTACGCCGACGACACTCAACTGATCCTCTCCCTCACCAAGGACCCCCTCGCCGCCAAATCCAATCTCCATGAAGGAATGAAGGCCGTCGCCGATTGGATGAAAATCAGCCGACTAAAGCTGAACACGGCCAAGACAGAGGTCCTCATCCTCGGCTCCAACCCCTCAGCCTGGGACGACTCCTGGTGGCCAACGACGCTGGGAGCAGCCCCGACACCCACCGACCACGCACGCAACCTGGGAGTCATCCTCGACTCAACGCTCTCCATGGCCAAGCAAGTCAACGCAGTCTCCTCCTCCTGCTTCAACACCCTCCGCATGCTTCGCAAGATCTACAGGTGGATCCCGACAGATACAAGAAGAACAGTCACCCAGGCCCTCGTCAGTAGCAGACTTGACTATGGGAACGCCCTCTACGCGGGAGCCCCGGCCAAGCTCATCAAGCGACTGCAACGCATACAAAACGCCTCCGCACGCCTGATCCTCGGCGTACCACGCCACAGCCACATCACCCCCACCTGAGGAACCTGCACTGGCTCCCCGTCGACAGGAGAATCTCCTTCAAACTCCTCATCCACGCACACAAGGCACTCCACAAGACTGGCCCAGCCTACCTCAACAGACGACTCTTCTTCTACGTCCCCAACCGCCAGCTCCGCTCCGCCGACCTCTCCCTCGCCACCGTCCCTCGCATTCGAAGAACAACCACCGGCGGCAGATCCTTCTCACACCTCACCGCCAAGACCTGGAACACCCTTCCACTAAGCCTACGACAGACCCAAGACCTGCTGACCTTCAGGAGGCTACTCAAGACCTGGCTGTTCGACCAGTAGCAGCACCCCCCACCCTTTTTCTCTCCCCAGCGCCTTGAGACCCTCGCGGGTAAGTAGTGCGCCCTACAAATTCTGTGATTGATTGATTGATTGAATAACACAGTCAAACACCGGGCGGTTCTATCCTATCTCGAACATTCAGGAGCAGACGTCTTTGTTCCCGGGCTTTCCCCCACCAATTCTTCTCCTCCGCGGCGACTAAGTCTGCAGGAGTAGCTATACTGGTATCCCACTCCTTTTGTGGTAAAATTGGTTCTAAAGTCACAAAATTAAAAGGCAGGCTCCTTGCATACAACATAATCATAGGGAACCGTTCCTTCATAGTGGGCTCCATATACCCTCCTAATGAAGGACAAGAACAATATATATGTAAAGCAATATTCTAAATCATGTCCACTTCAGAACAGAGGATCCTCTTGGGGGGCGACTTCAACCTAGTTTTTAATAATGATGTTGATAGAACAGCACACAGACACGATCAGACTGGGACTTTATCTCAGGCTGGAGCTCAGTGGCTACGAGACATGGGGCTAAAAGACCTTTGTCGGGAACTTCACCCACACATACAGGACTATACAAATTTCTCCCATGCTCACAAAACTTAAGCATGACTTGACTATTTTATAGGGACAAAAGATACACACGCTTTGACCACTGCATCCGAAATAAAACTCAGCCATATCAGACCATGCAGCGGTATCCATCACCATAGAACTTCCTCCGTTAGAACGTCCCACATGACAATAGAGATTATGGGAGACCCTTTTACACCGCTCTGAAGTAGTGACACAGATTACCCAGGCCCTACACACCTTCCTTGATCTAAATGATACTCCAGACATTTCTATTGCCACACTCTGGGAAATTCTGAAAACTGTCATTAAAGGTGAATTGATAGCTATCTCAGCTGCAGATAATAGGATTCGCAAAGAAAAGAGAGACTGTTTGTCCTACCAGGTGAAGGAGCTCAAACGCATCCATCAACGGACCAGGGCCCTGAGAGTGTGGTGCCAGTTGAAGGCAGCTCGCTCTCAGTTGGTGGGTATAGGCTTAGTTGAATATGCAGCACTTCAATTACGGCATTCTTTCTATATAGGGGATATAAGTGTGGGCGCCTTCTTGCCAATAAGTTACAAAATCAGAGACAGGCGACTGGGGTTCATTCTTTACAAACACCAGATGGCAGGGAGATAATAGATGATAGAGCTATAGCTTCTGTGTTTATTGACTTTTACAAAGAACTTTATACTGCGCAACCTCTAGACTCTGAATGCCCCTCCACATATTTACGAGAGGCAAACACAATACAACTATCTCTGGAACAAGCAACCTCCATGGATTGCCTTATTCGTTTAGAAGAAGTCATTTCAGCCATCTCTCACCAAAAACCCCTGAAATCGCTGGGACCTGATGGGTTCCCGGCTATCTTCTATAAAACCTTTTGCCAAGTCTTTGCGCCGATCTTGACCAAGCTATTTAGTACATTTACCGGCCCTGGATCCATCCCCTCCCTTGATGTTAATAGCAGCCATAGTGGTTATCCCGAAACCTGGGAAGGCCAAGAAGAAATGCAGCTCATACTGCCCAATATCTCTCCTGAATGTAGATATAAAACTCTATACTAGTGTACTAGCTTCCAGACTGGCCCTCACATGCCAAACATTATCAAACCGGATCAAGCAGGGTTTATTCCCCAAAGACAGTGTAGCTACAATACTAAGCGCATTCTACACCTCATAGATAAACCTAAACGCTCACATAGGGAGACCATGCTACTAACTATTGACGCTGAGAAGGCTTTCGATCGGGTACATTGGCCATACTTAGAGGCAACTTTATCCCACTTTGGCATTAGTCAGAGATTTAGAGCGTGGGTCCTAGGTTGCTATAGCCACCCTAGTGTGACGGTTGGAGTGAATGGCCAAATATCAGTGCCCTTCCTTATTGGCAGAGGCACACAGCAGGGTTGCCCTTTGTTTCCCCTGTTGTTTGCTCTCTATATGGAACCCATGGCCCAACATGTGCGAGATAACCCCAACATTACTGGAATTACTTTCGGGGGTGAACAACACACAATTAGCATATATGCCAACAATGTTTTGGTGGGATGTATGATGTTACATCGCATTCCATTGTAACGCATGCCTTTACCACACATGCATTACAATGCGAATGCCATTACAACGCAAACCTTTACCACGCAAGTTATTTCAACAAATATACCTTTACCACGCATGCCTTTACTACGAATTTCGTTGTAAAAGCATGTATGTTGAAGGCATGTGCGTGACAAAGGTTTTCCTGACCCCTACCCTAAACCCTAATCCCGGTCCTGGAGCAGCCCACCCCTGGCCCCCAACACTTCTAAAAAATACCCTTCCCCTGCCCTAAACCCTAAAACCCTACTCATGCGTAACCCCTGCAGCCCCCAGCCCTTTCCCTGCCTTAAACCCTAAAACCCTACCCCTACGTGGCCCCCAGCCCTTCCCCTACCCTAAACCCTAAAACACTACCCCTACGCTCCCCCTGTCCCACAGCTCTTCTTTAACCCAAACCCCTAAAATAGTAGCCCCTTGCCCCAGGTCCAATCCCCCTTACCTCTCTCCTCATGCAGGCAGCTCATCTGAGGGGCGGTGCAAGTCGTTGTGAGGAAGTGGAAGATTCTTTCCGTGTTCTCTAACAACGTGGATTGCCTACCAACGCAGCTGTTTCCACTCATAAACCCTTACTACTACACATATGCCTTTATCATACATACCTTTACAACGACATTCAAAGCATATGCATAGAAAAAAAAGCATAGTAAAGGCTACGTGTTGTAACGGAGCATGCGTTGTAACACATGCGTTTTAATGGCATGCATTGAAACAGCTGTGTTGTAATGGCTATTTCCTGTTCTGGGGTCACTAGACAGCCCTGGCACTGCTCTCCCTGCTTTTCTGTCTGAGTTGCTCTCTTTCAGTCAGGCAGCAGGATTTCGGATCAATGTCAATAAATCTCAGGCCCTTAACCTTTCACTGCCCCTGGCACAAGTGATACAACTTAAAACACAGTACCCGATTCAATGGGCATATAATCTATTCCATACTTGGGGATCCAATTAGCTTCCTCATTCCAAACGACTGCCTCATTGAATTATGGCACACTACTTTGTCAACTCAGAAATTATTTATCCCACTGGAAACATTGCTAGCTCTCATGGCTTGGACTGGTAGCTGCCTCAAAAAATTACTGCCTTGCCTAGGGTTTCAAACTCTTCCAGTGGCACCCCCTGTGGGGATGATACCAAACCTGCAGAAGGAAATGAATCAATTTGTCTGGAAGGGAAACAGACCTCGAACACGAAACAACCTGAGCTACCAACCCCCAGTCCCTGGAGGCCTAGGTCTGCCTAACCTAATGCAGTACTATCAGGCGGCACAGTTACGCTACCTGGTGGAGTGGAATAGAGATGAGTCAGAAAAGCCCTGGCTATTCCAAGATAGAGTGTTAGCAGGACTGCATCTTTGGAAGGTTCCCTTCTTGAAGATGATAAACCGGATGAAGAGCCTTTATGTGTCCCCTATCACCAAGGCGACAATGGAAGCCTGGGACCAAGTTGGGATCAGATGAGGCCTCACATCATTCCCTTCTCCACTGACGCCCCTATTCGATAATTCCGATTTCTCCCCAGGCATGGATCACAGAGCATTTACCCCATGGAGACAAACAGGTGCCCCTCAGCGGGTCATACGATTGATGAGGTAGGAATACTTTTGTTTGCCCAATTACGCTTTACCTATGCACTACCAGAGTCAGAGAGAATGCATTACATGCAACTACGTCACTGGCTTATGCACCCAGTAAACTGCTCAGGGGTACAAAGACATCTTACACCCTAGGAGAAATGGCTGGTAACTAAAATATCAGATAGACACCTTATCACAGAATTATACACCTTCCTACGTCAACCTTCTCAGCCCCTGTCAATTGCAATCCAGAAACGGTGGGAAATGGAACTGGGTCGGACGCTGACTTCGAAAGAGTGGGGGCAGATCTACCATAAAGCACGCCATACAGCACGCAATACCGCCAGCATAGAAATGGCCACTAAGATAAGCACTTACTGGTATCTAACACCTGTACGCTTACATAAAGGTAACCCGGAGCGGAGCCCAGATTTTTGGCAGGGTTGTGGCTCCTACGGCACACTTCTACACCTGCTATGGGATTGTCCTAAGATAACAGAATACTGGACACACATTTTAAATGACATAGATTCACACTTAGACACACAACTCCCCAAATTCCCGCTTACACGATTCTGAGGTTATCTAATTTCCATTAAAATCCCAACGGGGGAAGCAGAAAGGACTGGTTCTGGGGGCTGCACATCAAAACACACTTGCGCATTGGGGAACAAGTCACATACCTACATATCAGGGATGGCTGCACCGCTTAGGGCATATTCCAGGCATGGAAAAATCTCTCTATCCCTTACAGCTCAGGATACTTCTTTTGGGGAGTTCTGGCACTCATTCATTGCTCTCCTTTCAAAAGAATTTCAAGAACTGACTTGTCCCAAATATCTTCACATACTCCGTTTAACTGACGTCACTCCATCTGTCTCCTCAGCGGATTTTATTTCAAACCATATACTTGTCATTTCTACTGTAATTGCAATGTTTTTCTTCACTGAGTACTATGGGGGGTGGGCGAGGGTACGGGGACTTCGTTAGGGGGATTGTTTTGCTACTAATTATTGTTGATACGACTATATCATTCTAAAGCTGAGCGCTGCGACACTCCTTTGTTGCAACAACCAATTAAAACTGAATAAAGAGATTCAAACCATAAATTATCTGAAGTTAGTTTTGTTGAAAACGTATCTACTGTAGAAGTTTTGAATTTCATGAGGGAGATTTTCAGCAGAGGGGGTTCCCTGAAAGTAATGTCACAGACAATGGTATTCAATTTACATACAATATCTTGGTTGACTTTCTGAATTCACATAATATAAAGCACATCTTAACAGTAGTGTACAACCTACAAACCAACGGACTTGTGGAACTGTTCAACCATTACCTCGAGGAAGGACAGCGTCCACATGGATTTGCAGAATAGAATGTCTGTTTCCAATCTGATCAAAGAAAGGGTGTTGACATATCGTATAAGTCCTCATTCCACCACGGGGATCAGTTCTTTCAAGTTGTGAAGAGGAAGAGCTCCATCCCTTGATGCATGTCCATGGTGGTTACTCAGGAGATGCCCTCCAGGCAAATGTAATTGTGAGCTTCAGAATTACAATGACATTGGAAGAAGGGTAGAGAGGAAGCAATGTATAGCCAAACAGAGGTACGATGTACCACATAAGGTTAAAGGTCTTGATCTTTGTGTGGGAGACATCAGGTTACTTGTGAGAGTGGGAAAAGGTATGTCTAGGTTTTCCAAACCTTTAAAAATCGTAAAGTTGAATAAAAGGAGTGTCATCATGTAGGGTGGCAGATGCTGGAGTGTTAAAAGACTTGCTAAGTGTCCCAAAGGGATAATGCATTCTGACATGGACAGGGAAGCGGATAATGTTGGTGTTAGACATGCCTACCATGATCCAGATGTGGTACCCAATACTCACCAGGACAATGCATCTGATGTTGGCAGTAACCAAAGTGTTCAAGTACAACCTGTTTGTGATGATGTGATTGAACTAGACTCCGACCCTGCATATTCCAATGTTGAAGAAGGCTCCATAACAGACAGGGTTAAAACATCAAAAAATTCAAGATCCCCCTTTTGGAAGGTTCTTCAAGGATAATTCTTCTGTAATGAGAAGGATGTGTTACATCTAGTACAAAACATGCTGAACACAGATAGAATATTTATTAATGATTCATTTCTCCCCACCCTTGGAAATGGTGTTTTCTATAAAACGTTGAGATGGGAGTTATATGACGGTTGGGACCGGTGCCATTTTATTGTTTGGATGTGCTCTCACTGAAATGTACGAATAAAACATGTTCGTCTTTACTTTTGACTTGTGTTGTTACAGAAATCTGTGATAAATTAAGCTTTCTAAGTTTGTATGGCCAGTAGTACTGGCAAGACAAGAAACACCATTATTCCACTGCAACTCACTCACAGGTCTCCTCATCTTATCTTCAGGCCTATACATCTCCATATCGGGTCACTGAATTTCTTAATCACCCTTCGGTCCCTTAGTTTGTGCTCCTCCTCAGATCCCTAAATTCCCTGTCTGCCATCAGGCCATCAGTCAGAGGACCACATGCATCCTCGTGTCTGGAAGTGTTGCAAAGGTCTTTGTAGAAGGATTTAGACATAGGCTTTGAGGTGGTAGTGTCGTGTAGTTCCTATATATGACCTATACAGAATCTGTGCGTTCGGATAGGTATAGAGTCATAATATCGATGTTTAAATATCGATATGCCATAATATCGATGTTTAAATATCGATGTGACACAATATCGACCTTCAAGAATATCGTCGACCAGAATATCGAAATGCAGGTAAGAAATATCGTTTTTGTTAATATCGAAGTTAGTAATATCGTTAGTCAAAATATTGTTGTTAATAATATCGAAATTTATTTTAGTGTTCTGTATTTTAGTATATGTGTTAAAAGTATAGCTTATTTTTTAATGTATGTTTGAAATTTTTAGAAGTAATTAATTTTCTGTTAAGTAATTTTTGCGTATTTTAGTTCCGTAGCGGGTTGTGGGTTTATAGGGGAATAGGGTGGGAAGTAATTTAATTATAATATATTTATTAATACATTATTAGAAATTATTAATTTTTTAAGAGATTAAGGGGCCCATTACGATACCCGGCGTAAATAATTCCGCCAGGCATGGAAGCGGCAAAAATCCGCCCGCACACACCGCCTGAACACCGACCACGCCATTACGATTACACAAACCGAATACCGCCATCGGCGGAAAAAGCACACAAAATACCGCCCGCCAACGTCCGAGTCGGAGTCAAACCGCCCGCCACGGACGGAAACACGCACGACAACACAAAACCGCCCGCCCTCACGGCCGACACACCGCACGTGAAATTACGATCGCACCGACATGAGCGCGGAAAACCACTAATATACCGCCCGCCAGCGCAAACAACGCCGATGAGAATCGACACGGCAGAAGCCATGGCGCCAACGTACCTGCACAGAAACCATCCGCACACAAAACCAATAGCACACAACATGGCCAACAAGTCCACACAGCAAGGCACGCACAAATACACAAGCACAGTACACATCCCGAAAACACCCCCGGACAAACAAAAAATACAAAGGCCAGAACACCAGACACAACACACCTGAAAACAACAGACCATGAGGACACACCCACATAGGTGAGTACAAAAGCAGCACTCCCACAGACCACAACCCCTTGCTACATTGCAAACCAGAGAGGAGAGGAGAGGACACAGTGACACAGCAAGGACAGCAGCACACCACAGAAACGCACACATCACTACCACCACCACCACCACCACCAAACACCACCACCACCACCACCACCAAACACCGGCACCACAAACCCCTGCACATTACACAACACACACCGCACCAGCACCACAAACATCATGGCACCACAAAGAATGCCCAAGTTCACGCCCATGGAGCTGACGGTCATGGTCGACGAGATCATCAAGGTGTACCCACAAATCTATGGGAACATGGTCCAGCACACACCACTAGCCACCAGAAACAGAATGTGGAACCGGATCGTAGACCAGGTCAATGCAGTCGGGACCCTGCCCAGGAACAGAGTCGAGATTAACAAACGTTGGAATGACGTAAAGAGCCTGGTCAAGAAGAAGGAGGGCAAAAACAGAGAGCTGGCTGCCGTCACTGGCGGAGGGAATCCCGCGCTCTTTAAGACCTTCAAAGCGTGGGAGGAGAAGGTACGAGTCGTAATCCATCCGGAGATCCTCGCCGGATTAGCAGGGGGAGTGGAGGCTGGTAAGTACAAACTAATGTATACCAGCACACCGCTATGTACTCACATGCACTACCACCATGCCACAGCTCCCAGGGACAAACACCCCCATGTCCAGCACACAATACACAACACATCACACACACACGCAACAGACACTACCACACACAGCCCAAACCGAACAACTGTAAGATGCGTGGGGACATGTGTACACTAAGCCAGCCACGTAACCACCAACAGGTCCCCAAATATGCCAGAAGCGCCACAACGAGCACCCACCACACCCATGTGTCCGCCACAGCTGCACTAACCGACAAGTAACAGGTAAGTGGCAGGAACACAAAGTGCAGTGGGTGGGACGGTGGACAGCCCAAGTACAACACACACCAGGCCCCAGTCCCACAGCACAGCAAGGAGGAGCATCCCCCACACCCCACAGCCACGTGTCAGCCACCGCAGTGCACAACGACAGCCGAAAGGCAGACATCACGGTCCACAGCAATCGGTGTCAGTGGGTGTCCAGCCACCCCCACGACCCACAACACCCCCCACCCCCACAGACCTGCAACATGGAGCACCCCCCGCTTAGAGCCATGTGGCATCCAGTACAGTGCACGCACGAACAACTTGCAGGTGGGAAACTGGACAGGGCTGGATTACTGGAGGCATGAGGACCATAACACGACCAACACATGGGACATGTCACGTAGCAGACGAACACGCAGCACCGCCCACCGTCACGAACAAGTGAACAATGTGCACACGGACATGAACAACAGACTCACACCCCACATGACCCATCACAGACATAGCAACACCCAAGGAGCCACGCCTGCATGCACAAGCCACACTGAATATAGTCCCACACGGCAGCCACTGTGCAACTCATCACACACAACCGAAACACCATTGAAGTCCTGTCCATGTAGCCCCTACTGCCTGTCAACCACACACCCCACAACTACGCCTATGTAAGACAAACAACACTAGACGCAACAGAGCGGAACAACATAAATGCACACGAACACCACTGAACCCATCAAACACACAGACACACCATGCACAAACAACATACCATCCATCCCATCCGTCAGCCCCAGTCTCATGAAAGGCATGTCATCCGCACAGCTGCCACACATACAGCAGTCACGCTAAGATACATGCCCATGACCAACCATGTGCCAGAAGTCACGACACACTGTGAGCAACAACACGCAACATGGGCCACACCCCCCCCCGAGCACTGCAGTGATGCACATGGCACAGGGCAGCACGCACACCAAGGAGATGGGACAACTGCAATACGTTGGCTGGCACACAACCATCACTCACTCATAACGATGCGTCCAATGCCATGTCCAGTAATCACAACAGACAGCAAATATGCAGGCCATGTCAAGCATGCACACACCTCAAACCATGCACTGTCATGCTGCCACAACACATGTCACGTTCGGCACCCATGGCTCACAGCATGTACCCCAAAAGCATATTCCCTCCCAAATGCGAATCTGGGGCATGGCCCCCATGTTGCCATATGCGTTCCTAAGCGTTCCATTTGAACCCCAAAAGCATATTCCCTCCCAAATGCGAATCTGGGGCATGGCCCCCATGTTGCCATATGCGTTCCTAAGCGTTCCATTTGAACCCCAAAAGCAAAGTACAAACCAGACCCAGGATGGGCCAGGAGCCCGCATACACCAGAGTCACAATAAGTAGGGGCACAGCAACACACCCATCGGCATGGCCAATCCGTCCCATGCCACATGTGCACAGCACACAGTCCCATTGCCAAGCACACACAACTACAGATGCTACAGCCACACACACGCCTCCGGGAAACCCATGTACGAGATTGCACGAACTGTCAATGTCAGACGACAAATACATACTTCGCCAGGTGCAACACAATAACAAATCTCATTCTCTCCACAGGTGACGAACTGCTGGATGCTGGGGATGGAGCCAGCAGCCAGCACAGCCAGCCTACAAGCCCCCAACGAGGACACACGGATCTGGAGGATCTGTCCTCCTCTTCGGACACGGACAACCAAGCAGGCCCATCTGGTGTGGCAGGGCCCAGCCGCTCCCCAGGACCCCTCCTACCCACCAACCCATCATCCAGGGCTGCTGAACATTCACAGCCCCCTGCTGCCACTGTCGTTGCGGCCACACCCACGGTCATTGTGGCCACTACCACTGCCGCAACCGCCACCATCGCCGCACCGACCACCACCGCCGCCACCACCGCCACGTCTTCGCTGGCACCAGCCCCAGCGCAGGTGGTGGCCCGGACGACTGGATCCACCCTGGGAGCCACAGCGAGGACCGTGGTGAGCAATGTGGCTAGTGGGCAGGCCGGTGGCAGCAGGACTGGTAGGAGGAGCAGGGTCAGGGAAACGCCAGCCTCCCTGGGAGCCATGCCCTGCCTCACATGGCCAGAGTCCTTGGGGCCTATGAAGAGGCCCAAGGACAATGGGTCCGGTCTGCTTCAGACACGCGTGAGGTGCTGGGGGTGCTGAGGTCCATGGACGCCCGTATGGGCCAAATCGTGGACCTCATGGGACAGCTGGTGGTGGCGGTGAGGTCACAGCCAGGGACAGCAGCTCCCCTCCGCCACCACCTGCCGGGGCGCAGGGTGGAGCAGCAGTGTCCAGTTCCCTGCGTCCACAGCCAGTGATCACACCTCAACCACCAGCATGTCGCAAGCAGGCACCCCCTCGCAAACGTGGAAGGGGCCGTCCGAAGAGGAAACAGATCTCCCGGGAGGACTTCGCACGCTCCAGTCGCAAGTGAGGCAGCCAGCCAGCCTTCCGCCAGCCTTCCTTGACCAGCCACTGCATTGACTACGATCCCACTCCACACAGCCATCTGGATGGCATGTGTGTGTTGGACTATGGACATAGAACCAGTGGGTACACCCTGATCATCACGCAGCCATGACCGACAGCTCATTGTCACTGCACGCACCACTTTTGTCATCACCTTACACACAATCACATGTCACAGTTTGTAATAAATGCACCTTTTACACTAACTGCTGTTTGTGCCCTGTGTTTTATTTGTACGGAATACAACGGCCACCTTGGGCGGAAAGGCACCTGATGCGTGGCATGGCAATTGAATCCGGAGGGCCTGTAGGGACCTAGGGGTGGGAGACAGAACAGGAGCACATTCAATGAGTGTGTCACACACCCATCACACAGTACATGTCAACAACTACAAGCAATGTACACACATCGCACAGAGCAATAGGGCACAATGCCACAGCCACCAACAGTGGCATACTACCCTGGCCATGGAGCGTTGACACACAGCACGCAGTGAACAAACGGCCACCCTGACACAGCACACACACACCTGCACAGATACAGCCACATCAGCCATCGTACATGGACACTCACCGTCAAGTGAAGTAGCGGGCGATGAGCTGCTGCCGCACATTACCAGCTTCCTCCTCTCCGCTGTCCTCCTCACTCGAGCTGTCCTGGTCTGCGGGCTGGGGCCCTGGTTGATCTCCGTCATCCACGATGAGGGGGATCTGCTTCCGAATGGCCAGATTGTGCAGCATGCAGCACGCCACCACTATCCGGCACACCTTCTGTGGGGAGTACGCCAGCGCACCCTCGGTGCGGTCCAGGCACCTGAACCTGGACTTGAGGAGGCCAAAGGTACGCTCGACCACACGTCTGGTCCTCCCATGTGCCTCATTGTAGCGATCGTCTGCTGGGGTGCGAGGATTCCTCAATGGACTGAGCAGCCATGCCCCATTCGGATACGCAGAGTCACCTGGGTGTGAGGGACACAGAGAACCGTTGCTAATCCAACTGGACAGGGGACAGCATCGCACAGCCAGCACGCTACACCACTCCACATACTCACCGACAATACAGGCACGATCCTGTTGCATATTGGACATCAGTCGTGGCAAGATGCTGTTGCGCATTATGTGTGCGTCATGGGCCGAGCCTGGGAACTTTGCACACACGTGGGTGATCACCATGTCCGCAAGGCACACCACTTGCACATTCAGGGAGTGCGTGTGCTTCCTGTTGCGGTACAGGTGCTCAGTGGCCTGTGGTGGAACAAGGCCGACATGTGTGCAGTCAATGGCTCCAACGACGTGTGGGATTCTGCCAAGGGCATAGAATGCACCCTTCACTGCCGCCAATTCACGAGCCCTGGGGAAGCGGATGTACCTGTTCCGGTACAGCATCATGGCTGCCAGTACATCCCTCAGCACCTTGCTGAACATGGGCTGGGACATCCCTCCTCCAATGCCCACTGTGTGCTGGAATGACCCAGTGGCGAAGAAATGCATGGCGGCCATCACCTTAGCCGTGGGGGTGACAGCAGTCGGATACACCCTGCGTGGACGGAGATGGGGTTCTAACATGGCACACAGTCGATGCAGGGTTGGCCTGTCCAGCCGAAACTTCCTAATAACCTCTGTATCGTCCATGTCCGCCAGCAATTGGTATGGGCGGTCAATGTTCGGTCTCCGCCTAGGGACAATGGCAGAGGACACATGTCAAAGCAACACGACACATAGCAATTTCGCATACACATCACTGACATGACTGAGTAAGCACAGGAGCCACAGCCCAGCTGTCAAGCTGGGACGGCACGGCCACAATACACTTACACAGGTCTCCCAACAATGGCAATGGCTAGTGATACAAACCACTGCCATGTGCATGCACATGGGGATCTAGGCCCCAATGACTTGCGGGGCGTGCTGATGGGGACTGACTGCATATCCGTCAAGCGGCAACGCCACGGCAACATGAATGTCTGCTGAGCATGGAACTGCTTCCGCGGCTGGATGAGTATGGCACACGACGACGACGATGTGGGCACAGGCTGAGCGGCCAAAACAAGTGGGATCTGTGGCACGAGGGGATATGAGACAGTAGTAGGTGTCAGCACTGCACCCTATGTACAGCACTGTACGGATCACACCTCCCGAAACATTGACAGGTGTCCACATTGACAGCCCCATGCCAAGACGGCTGTGTGCTTGCAGTCACACGTCACAGGTGAGAGGTTACATTGCACGTGCCAGGTGGCAGTCGTACATAGTGGGAGCTGGCATGTGTGTGCATGTGTCTCCTGTTCAGGATCCACCAGATGGGCGCTGACTCTGTACTGATCATTGGACACAGCATGTTCCGTGGAAGGCTTGTGTGTGTGGGATGGTGGCACTGGATGTGCCGCCGTTGGGTGGGGGCCATGCACAGGGCGGGTACGTCGATGATTGCGCATTGTTGGTCACGGTGGGTGCACCCACTAAGATGTGTTGCCCTGTGTTCAATTCCTATGTCCGCATGATGATGGACTGTAGATGTGGGCAGACTACACATTGGTCGATGTGCTGTCTATATGCATGTGCCTTCACACCAGGCACAGCTGCCCCTGCACATGTGACCCCTGCTGGACTCGCTGCTGGGTCTGTGGAGCTGATGCACCTTCTGCGCGTGGGGCGGGCAGCTCTCCTCACTTCCCTCATTGCGCATGTCATGACTTTGCCGCAGGTGACATGGATCATGGAGGGCCCACATGTACGCGTGGGTAGGCTACACATCATTGTACACTGGTCGCCACCCCCAGTCAGTGTTTCGAATGGGAAGGTTGTCGTGCTGGTGGTATGTTCGATGTGGCGGATGGGCGGGCCTAGGTGCGGGCTTACATTCCGGACATGGGGGGTAGTTGTATTGGCGACTAGTTGCAGTACACACGGGACACGTCTCTTCCTTTCCACATCTGGGTCATCCCTTGTACTAACTGACAGTGATACAGTCATCTTCGCCCCAGCCCTCATGTCCTCCCCTCGCTCCCCAATATGCATGCTCACCTGCGAGGCTAGCGCTTGCACAGGCAGCCCCAAGCTCGCACCAGAGAGGGCAAGGAGTGTATGTGTGGGTCCAGTTGCACGAGTGGGCTGTCTCAGGGTATGATGTGTTGCGGGACGCCGTCCACCTGCGTGGTGCCCCAAATGGTGACCCGGCCTGCATGGACTATGCATCACAGTCTTCGCCTTCCGGATCCGCCACCTGCGACACCCAGTGGCTGTGGCTGCCCTTGCGGCCAGGCCGCGTCCGTCTGTGGCTGATGGCCCACACATTCACTCTTTGGCCTCTCTGGGGAGGGCTCGGGGGTGGTGGCGCACGCGCTTGCACTTAGTCGCAATGGCATGTGGCGTGGTTGGTATGATGGGCAATGGATGGGATGGTGCGAGCCACCTCCTGTGACGTCAGTGCTGCTCGTGCTGTGGTGCGTCCCCCTACACTTCCATCTGACTTGTGCCATGCTAGACGTTGAGGTTCTATTGCCTGCGTGATATGACCAGGAGGAGCGCGAGGAGACCTCTCACACACCATGCTCCACTGCCATCCCGTGCCCTGTATCGCCTGTGCGGATTGACTATGTTGGGGTTACACCTGGTCGACTGGGGCTGTGTGTGCCTTGTCAGGGGCATGGCGGGCGCACAACAGGATCCAGCTTGTCCACAGAGGGTGGGCTGAGGTGCGCCTGGTACCGCTTTGTACGTGTGCCCGGCTGCTGTGCACACACGTGTTCACTCCCCGACAGGTGTCCTCTCACAATGCCCAGGGAAGCGGTGGTGTACTGTTCATGACCCCTCCCAACACGGCGTGCTCCAACTTGGCATGTGCGCATCTACCCGTCGCACCCACCCACCTGAGCACTGCGTCCATACGACTTCACACGACACATGTGTGTCTTCCACAGTAGTGCTACTCATTTGCGTTGACATCCAATACCAGTGGACTACATGGTCATGTCACGACTGCCGTGTACTTCACATACTCTCATCCTCTCTCATTCGTACTTGTGAAATGAGTCAGCGGAGACAGTTTTGGTTTCAAACATTATATTGAGTCTTCTGTCCTCTGTGATGCAGTATAGTGGACACTACTGGCAGCGTGATACATGTTGAGGATATACTGAGCATGATTGCAAATGGGATAGGGTGTGGGGTTACATGTGATTGGCTGTTGCATGTGGGATGTGGGCTTCAGAGTGACATCTGCTTGGCCAAGGCTGTGCTAATGTACATTTACGTATAGCTGCGGAGCTGCGGACTTTGACACAGACGGTATACATGTAGCCTACCAGACCGCTTGGCATCATGGGCACAGTCCATCTCAGTTCCATGTGACAGGTTTGCTGCGGTTGTTCCTCATGCACGCGTGCATGTGAGATGACATCAGGGCATGTGCTTGCGTGCATGCAGCGGCGTGCCACTTGTTGTTGCACTGTGGTGGTTACTGGACATGTCACAGTCACTGGGGTCGTGTTGTTGTTGTATGCACTTGTCGTCCATGCAAAGGTCCTGGTATGGGATTCCCGGGCGGGGGTGGGAGGGGTGCAGCACCCACAGACTCCAGGCGACCTATTCATGTCCACTGAGCGGTGTGTGTGTCCATGGGCGCTGGATCCATGTCGTGTCCTGGTTGTTCGTGCAGTTCCGTCCATGTGGGTGCGATACACAGAGCCCATGCCACTGCCTCCCACGATGCATGCGGTGTTCCTGGATGTGATGGGGAACAGTGTGCATGTCCCGGTCATATCCGATGTCATGGCGATGTCGTTGATGGTGTGGTTACAGTTGCCGGTCATTTGGTATAGCTGTTGTGGTGGTGACTGGCCAGATCCGTGCGGAAGCTAAGCATGGGTGCGGGGTTGGACATCATAGGTCACTCGGGGAACCTGCGTTGTGGTCCGACGTATTTACAGGTTGTCAGGTATGCGATGCCGTCCAGCAGGGCTTCCATGTCATTGGTGGTGTACATGTTTGCCAGCCAATGAAGCGGATGGTGGCTGTCAAGGTGTTGTTCGTAGGTTGTCCCTTGGAGGACCATGATGGGGCATGCTGGGTGACATTCGATGTAGCTGTTATCGATGATCCGTCGTGTGGAGGCACAGTGGTCCCATTTCAGTGCGGGTGCGATGTTGGCCACATACGCCATGCCCCCATAGGCAGAGCAGGCCCTGTCGTGTGCGTCCAGAGGGAGGAGTAGTGGTAGCAGGTCCGCCTTCAGACATGCCGGGTTGGAGAGGCATATCTCGACGGGATGCTGGTAGGGACACCTCCGACAGTAGAAGACGGGCATGACGCAGCTGAACAATGTGATGCGGTAAGTCAGTCGGTAACTTACGTTCAGCAGGGACAGGAGATCGCATCCCAATGTATGGCACAGGTTGGTTTTGTACAGCTTGAGCTGTTCGGCGTAGTTGGGTAGGTGTGTTGCGGTTGCCATTTCGCAGCGGTTCGTTGAGGTGGCGTGCTCCGGCTGTGTGTGCAGTCTGCAATGTGCACGCTCCGGGGTTGCTGTGAGCTCTGTGTAGTCGTAGGGAGACAGGACTTGTGTTCTGTTGGCTTGTTTGGAGGACACGGGCCCTCTTCCCACATGCTTCTCAGACAGTTCAAGGTCAGTGCTGTGTGACTCCTTCCAATTAACTTGCATGTGGCCGACATGGGGGAGTGTTTTCTTCTTTCTTCCCCGTCCGTTGTGTGCTTCTGTGATATGCGCTATCTGCCCTGTGGTCGGTCTCCTCGGCATGCCTGTGTTGGTCTATTCTTGGACAATGGCTGTATTCACCGGCTTCTGTCGTAGGGCTGTGGTTTCGGAGTTGGAATGGAAGGTCATTCAGTGCTGTCTGCTCTCCCTTGTGTGGGCGGCAGGCTGCCTTTCCGCTCTGCGTTGGGCCTTGTGTGTGAATGTTATTCTTGGGCCACCTGTTGTCGGTCCCCGGGCTCTTTGGTGTTCCGTTTTATATGTCTTGTTCATATGTGCAGGGTGGTATGGGTGTTTCTGTGTGGTACTGGCGTTCCTCTTCCCGAAGGGGCCCTGCTTCTCCTAGTTGGTGTTGCCGCCGCTGTGTGCTACGCCATGTTTGTTACACTGGGGTGTGTCCTGCTGTTGCGTGTCTTCACTGACATGTGTGCGTCGGTTGTGTGGCGTTGGGTGTTGTCCGTGAATTGGGCGTTGAGGACATGTCTGTGGCTGGCCTGTCACGTGTCATGTGCGTTCGGGGTGGGGCTGATGTGTGTGCTGCTTGGTTGTGTCCCTGTGTCTGTGTGCGACGCATGCATGGCGCTGCGGTTGGCCTCTGCGTTGTGCGCATGTGTGGCGGCGTCATCGGCGCTTTGGGGCCGTGACGGGGTGGTTGGTTCCTAGTCCCAGGTGGTGTGTACACATGTGTTCTGCGATGTTATGATTTGGCCTGTGTGTCATATGTGGATGCGATGGTGGATGTGTAGTGTACACGCGCTGGTGGGGGGTTGTCCGCTTTTTCCGCCCTTGCACTGTGTGCGCTGTTTGCGTGCACTTGTTGTGTGTGTGCCTACCTGCGTCTCCGCGGTACGTTGCGTCCTTGGTGGTGCATCAGCAGGAGCATGGGGAGGGCCTGCAGTGCTGGATTCATGCTCGGGGAGCCGCTTCTTCGTTGT